>BEXV01000481.1:85120-102235 GCA_003118195.1 Hemicentrotus pulcherrimus | reverse complement strand
CCTTCCCCGGGCTAGATAGGGTTGAAAGTCTATTTATATTTTTTGAAACATTTATCTGAGATAGAGCAATGGCTCAGTGGTAGAGCAGTGATCTTGTAATCAGAAAGTCCCAGGTTCAAAACCCAGTCAATATGCTTGTGCTCTTTGGTAAGGCATTAATCCTCATTACCAAGTCCCTCGAATAGGACTTGAAGATAAAGTTGAGGACATGCAATTGCATTGTGAAAGAAATGGTTCAAAACCCATCAATCTGCTTGTGCTCTTTGGTAAGGCATTAATCCTCATTACCAAGTCCCTCGGATAGGACTTGAAGATAAAGTTGAGGTCATGCAATTGCATTGTGAAAGAAACGGTGTGAAATCGACCAGAAAAGTTGATCATGTAGCATATATAAGTATTGGTGTGTATTACAAGGTTCTGGAGTCATCAAAATGATTAGAAATTTGGCCCAGTATTGGTAAAAGTAACAAGCCCTGTACCCAGAAAGATGTATATGGGACTACACAAACATGTGTTACTTGTCATATATAGAATATCAAGGCATTTGAAGAGCCATGCTTTTCAGGGGAAAACAAATGCTCTGATGTTCACACTTGCATAATAACAATGAAAACGCTCACAAATTATTTTTCACCTCTCCCTGAACTCGACCTTCTCTTTTAAGGTAAAGACTAGTATTGGAAACGTCCCGATTTCAATAAATGAAATGGAAGCTCTCATTACCAATCATGTGAAAGAATATGTTTTGACTTTTGACTAATACATGATGATAAAAAATTTGCCGGGAAACCGCCTACTAATTGATATATTTGGTAAATTACAATATCTATTTGACTGTGAGAGATATATGGTAGTCCCATATTCATCTTCCTGTGTATAGTGCTTGTAACTTTACGAAGAATGGGCCAAATTTCTTATCATTTTGATGATTGCAGTACACACCAATACTTCTATGCTAGATGATCAGCCTTTTGTGATTGATTCCACAACGGTTCTTTCACAATGCAATCCCATGACCATAACTGGCCTTTACCTTTAATAAAGCCACTGGTACCCTGGTTGCTTACTTACAAGCATGCACACGCTTTGTTCGCTCTTGGATAAAAAAATCATCAAACACTTCATTGTTCACACACAATTAGTATTAAATGAACATCAATTTCACAGAAATGAAATAAAGTATGACGATGTAGAGTCCTGGTTTTTTATTGCAAAATAACTTCTCAATGCTGAAGAATAAGGGGGGGGGGGAACAACAAAAAGCACTTACACCATATCCACCATTCAATTAGGAATTCAATTTCAGTAAAAAGTGAAGAAAAATATCAAACAAATTCACAGAATCATCATTTATCAACTGGCCAAAATAACAAATCTTTTATCAATTTCCTCACACAGAATAGCCCAATATCAAAATTATACTAGCATTATATAAAAATGATACCAGTCTGTTGGTTCCAGATAAAATTACGCAATGACAGAGTACCTTATAGTTTATGAAATACATGTATCAAAATTAATGACTGACCAAAGACCACGGTACATGCACGTTCATCTATGTGAATTACAAACATCGCGGTATTATCAAGTCAAGATTAATTTTCTTTCTGAAATTTCAGTGGGGTTTCTTTCTTGATATAACCCAATACTGACTGGTCTCTTTGATAGCAGTCTGATTTCTCAAAGAAATTTTGTTAACGACAATAGAGGGAGGTAGACAAACATTTATTTTTGTAGACAAATGGGCATACTAGTGACTGAAAAATCTGCACATTAAATACTTACGGTAGCACCTTTTTTATGTCATTTGCCTGAGCCTTGATGCAAAAAAAGGGGGAAAAAGTCAATAATTTTTTGTTTACATCTTAGCAAAACAATCATAATAACCAGGATTGTCATTTAGTACAAGGTCATTAACTTCACAATTGGACAAGAATTGTGATCGCCCAATAAAGCAAGTGCTTGATGCTTTATATTTTCTTTATAATTAAGTTATTCATTGACACCGTTATACGGTTGTTATCCTCCTCTCAAAACTATCAATCGCCTTGCTTAGACTAAACTTAAAAACTCTTTAAAAACAAACGTTCTTTTGTTCTTTTCAAAATACACATAATTTTTGTGTGGAATGATGAAAATGCTTATAATACTTCTTTGTTTTGTAAAAGAAAAAAAAATACCATGACTCAACCACAAGTATTTCATACTTTTAGTTTGTGCATTTCAAAAGCATCAAGTACTCTTTCGCTTTCTATTTGGCTTCAGAAAAATGTCACATCCCTTTACTTTTCATACTGTACAAACAACAAAAGATATACTTATATTTCTCAGAAATATTTCCATACTTTCAACGTGAATAGTTGCATAAACTTTATTTTGGTCACGTATTTTGGCAGCTCATAGTACAACGACGATCATAAACTTCCATCAAAAATCTGTTTCATATGAAATAGTTTAAACATATGAAAGCTCAATATTTTCATAACAGCATTATTGCTGATATTTTTTTCCCCACTAAAAAATGGTCCTCGATAGTACAATAACAAGAAATAAAGCACAATTGGTTTCAAATCCTAATCTTTAGGAGTAAAAATATAGGTAAATATTTACTTTCTAGATATTTGTTCATTTTCACTTTCTGTTTTTGTCTTTGTTCGGTCCATGAGCCTGCGTCTGATGGAAATATTTCTGAACATTCAGTAACAACACATTATTATATACGTTGAATGACATCAACCTGTAAATCTATTGGGGAAACAAAAACACCTTCATAAAATAATTAATAACGTACACAGAGACTTTCACATTAAAAGCATGAGTAATTCCTTTCATCGGATGTGAATATTAAACAGACTTTGTTTCTTTTTCAACAAAATATATTTAAATTAATCCTGATTTCATGGTGACTGTGATGTTCCTCTTCACATTAGTAGATTCATTAGCTTAAGCAAAATCACTTCATGCCCATCAACATGATACATCGTTAGCTCAAAATTATTGAATCAATTTCATCTGCAAAGAATATATATTACTTTATCTTCTTCTGCAATCAAATAAATATATTGGCTTGGTTAACTTCAATTCAAATTTTCAAAAATGTTTTGTATTCTTTCGATTAATTGGAACTATTCAAATATCTTGCCTTTTCCAGGGACTTGCCTTTTCCTCTCTAAAATTCTTTTACAATAGCAATAAAGTGCTGTTGTAGAAAATGCCAGGGACTGATAGAGCTAGGCTCTCCACAAGGCTTCAGGAGTTGTGGTAAAGTATCATTAGAGTCTGTGTCTGCAGACTACGCCTTAGCTGCCATCAGCATTACAAGGCTTGCAATGGCTTTATTGCGGGTACCGGTATCGGAAAATATCGATATGAAGTATTTTGCAACATTTTGCTACCTGCTACTACGACCTAAGGTGCCACAAATTGATTGTCTCACCGTCCCTCGGATAGGACATTTAAATGCAGGTCCCACATTGATAAGAGAGCCAAACTCTATGCCTATTAGCCTTTCAAGAATTGAGCTTGTTCTCTTTCTAATACAAGCTAAAGTGAAATGAAAGAGAGGCTACAACAAAATCATGTAGTGCAATACATCATCATAGCACTTTGAACACAGTTGTGAAAGCTTAGCCAGCAATGGTTTGATAGGTTCTACAATTCAAGTGAAGTCAACTACTACAACTCCTCCTACTTACATTCTACAATCTCAACAGACTATCAATGTTTTTTTAAACTAAATCATTTGACGAGTTGCTGTCACCAGTCACATGGCATCACCAGGGTTGGAGGGTCATGCCACTTTTCTTTACACACCAACTTATACAGGATTTAGATCAATATAACGCTTAGTACAAACAGGGCGTTCGATCTGAGCGCATCTTCTTTTTTCACGAATGGAACATCCTATGTGTACTGGAGAAAAATGTATCAAAATATCATTTATGTGTGTAGTACTACTACTACAGTATGAGTAGAAAATGGCACATCTCCTTTCTCAGTTCAAATCAATTTTGAACCCCAGGTGACAATATTTATTTCATACCTCTTGGTTTTCAATTTGTTCAATACAACTCCAAAAAAAGTGTGATACATCTTTTCCAACATCAGCAATAGCACAGACTAATTCCAACAGATTCATGTCTGGCATCTTCATTTCTGTTGAAGCCTAACGTGACCCAAGTCTGAATAATGAAGCCTGCCCTCTCTTGTTTTCTTGATGGCATGCCAATAGCAGTAAACTCTTCCCTACCCACGTGCAGTATACCGTCTCCACAAACAAACAAATCACAGATCAAAGGCTTAATCTAACACAGATTAAATCAAACAGATTTATTTCTGGCATCTTCAGGAATATTGAAGCCTAATGTGAGCCAAGTCTGAATTATGAAGCCTGCCCTCTGTACCTTTCTTGAAGTCATGCCAATAGCAGTCAACTCCCCCCTACCCCTGTGCAGCACATTTCACAAACAAACAAACAAATCACAGATCAAAGGCCCGTTCAGATATGACGCGGCAAAACCGCAGCATTTTTTTTTTCTCGATGACGTAAAGTGTGAACGCTTTCCATATCTGAATTTTATAACACAGAGCTCATTAAATACGCACAAGTCCTTTGTTGTGCATAGTTGTACATTCATTGTGCATGTTACAATATGTGGCAGTTATCTTGCCGTGGTTTACTTCGCCGTATCTGAACAAGCCATTAGTACAACTCTAGAAGAGAGGTAGAAAACGTATTAATTTGTGAACTCATTCATGTCAAATTAATTGCATGATTTAAAATGAGTTTGAGTTTCGCAGCAGAGTATTTTTGGCATAAAAGTTAAGTCCAGAGTCTCACTGAAAGTCTCTCCTATCAATTACATTATTCTGTTTCCAAATGATTTCGTGATTAAATTAATCCTTTGATAAATAAATCTATTTTTTTCAAATCGTACTTCTATCTAAACCTATAAACTCAGCATTGGAATTGTTTCCTTTCATCTACAGTACAACCAGAAACCAGCGTGTGCATGAAATGTGAAATGTTTGTGGATTTCATGGGCAGTTTAGATTAAAAATAGTTTTAATGCCGTGAAATAACTGAATCACAACCAACATGCAACAGTTTCATGCTGTGGAAAAACGGACATCTTTATAATAAGCCACTTCAGAGCTAGCAATTGCACAAATGATGCCAACATATCCATTGATCTTCTAAAAATGGAGATGTCCCACTTTGTGCATTTTGGAATAATCGCTGCCAAAGTGATGGTGGTGTTTCGTGAATACCTTTCGAGTGCCTTCTTGAAAGAGAATACCTCCACCGTGTATCAGAGATCACACCTCCGGTGCATATATGAATGATGATGAAAGAATTTTCATGAACACACATCCAGCAGTAGTCTTGACGGGTTTACAGTTTTTGTACAAATGACCTAAAATATCTGACCATGTGCAGATAAGATCTCAAAAGTGGCTCATCCATGAAAATTTCATGTTGCTGCAGTTTCTGTTTTTACAGTAATGTATCTTCTTTAACTTTAACATATTCCTGAAACATCCCAAAGTCTAGATACTACGTAAAACAAACATTTTCTGGCCTTAGAGGAAGATAGGTCACTTCTCAATATAGTATCCTCAAAAAATAATAAAATAGAAAAATAAGTAGGGAACCTGAAATTCAAGGAAAATGGGTCACATCATGACAATAAGGTTTAAATTCCTTGGAACTGTTCCACAAACCTTTTTCGTCAAAAACATGTTACAGTATAAAGCAACTGTTATGAAACGAGGTCTTGAAATAGGAGACTGCATACTGCGCCTCGAGGGAAACAGACTGGTTAAATTCCATCAGCGTTTATTTTCCAGGTGCATTTTAGGGACACCATACTTTCATTTCCAGATCTCCTGCAGAAATGCTATGTTTGTTTGTTGTCTAAGAGCAACTGGACCTTTTTGAAGATAGAATTCCTGCTAACTATGAAAGATGGCCCTTACTTTTTTCTCATAATAATAGCAAACAAATTAGCAAATAACAAATCCATTATATCCCTCTCTTTTATCCATTTTTTGAAGCAACAAATATCTCCAGTACAAATATCGTTATGATATATCCAAATGTCAAACCAAACTTTTGGCACCATTCTCTTTTCTGGCTTCAAGGTCTGTTTTCCCCCACTGTTTTACTGTATTTCCTTTGTTGGCAAAGCGCAGGGGGGAAGGGATCATTGTTCTGTTGGCATTACGACCGTTCAAAACAATTGTGTTTACGAGGATTGAGGAGGCAGTGAACTTGTTTACAGAATTTTACTAATGTCTTGCACTTTAAACATTTTGACAGATTAAATTGAGCAAGATCTGCTGGTATAAGCCTGATTTAATGCATGATTTTTAAATGTAGAGTATGATGGCTAGTTGGCTACAAGATTGAAAATACTACCAACCCTTTGCAAACATTACCATTTCTCATTCTGCTGCTCTCAATTACTGGGTACTTTTTTTAATCTATCCCAAACTAAGACACGACATATCTTTAAACAGGCATTTTTTACTGTAAAAGATTTGAACCATTACTTAACAGCCTCTTGCTAACGGTTCCCTTGGGCACAAAGACCCTAACACCTCTTGCTGTTACTAGATCCCGTCTTTTCTCAACCAGCAATAGCCAACATTTTAAACAGACGTATTGCAAGACAGACTTCTTCAAGTTCTCCTATTTCCCTCGTACTTGCAAGGACTGGAATAAGTTACCTGATAGCGTTATCAACAAGGGATCAATTGATTCCTTTAGGTCCCATGCGCTACAATTCCTAAAAGATTGCTCTATTCCATGACCACGTGCTTCGTTTCCGTGTCTTCATATGGACGAACAAGTCTGTCGACAAAGAAGAAGAAGAAGAAGAAGTCTTTCCTTTAACCAGCAAGCTTCCCTTGTCTCATACATGGAAAGATGCTGTACTCTCAAAATCATGTGAACAAGGCATTACTAGATTTTAAATTTATTTTCATTATACAGCCTTTTGCTAACAGCTCCCATGAGCATAAAGACAATGATCATTCATTTATTAACCAGAAACTTTACCCTAGTCCCATACATATGGAAAGATGCTGTACTCTCAAAATCATGTGAACACGGCATTACTAGATCTTTAATTTATTTTCATTTTGAAGCCTCTTGCTAACAGCTCCCATGAGCATAAAGACAATGATCATTCATTTATTAACCAGAAACTTTACCCTAGCCCCATACATTTGGAAAGATGCTGTACTTTCAAAATCATGTGAACAAGGTATTACTAGAGCTTGAATTTATTTTCATTAAACAGTCTTTTGCTAACAGCTCCCATGAGCATAAAGACAATGATCGTTCATTTATTCACCGGAAACTTTACCCTAGTCCCATACATTTGGAAAGATGCTGGATCCTACTGCACGTGAGAACAGGGCATTACACTCTTTTTTTCATTACCAAGCCTATTGCTCACAGCTCCCGTGGGGCCAGACAGGAAACCAAGAGGTGGCACACTAAAACCCAAAGCATTGTCAGACAATGAACTCCGTCGGTCGCGCTAGTCTAGTTCCTAATCTCGACGCCGCACAAATATCCTGACCATTGTCTCTAAGAGAGCTGTAGACTGCTAGTTTTAAAGCCTCTCTGCACCAGTCTGGCCAGGAGGGATTAGACCTACCTGCATGGTCACTGACAGGTGGTTATCTCATCGAATCAGCTCTCAATCAACATAAGAAAAAGGGGGCCATGCACGGGGGACCAACTAATACCGCTTAGGCATTGTTGGCAATAACGAGTAGCTACAAGCAGTGCAGTCCTGCTTTAAGGGATAAACCTTTGTCAGTTGTAATGCATAACAAGAGGGTCCGAGCAAGAAGACTATAGAGACGCCGACGTCGATAGACCCTGCTATAAAAAATGTGTTCTTTGTAGACAGATGGTCACTAAAGCAGGTTCGAATGTAATTTTGTTAAGTGTCATATCAGAGTCTGAGCATCCAGACTAGCATACCGCCAATCTGCGTCTTGGTGCAGACGCCGAAGCAGCAGACAAAATGTTCGAAAAATGACGGAGAAATTAGATTTCAATCAGCTACGGTGGAGATACATGTAGCTCTTTGAAGTATTTATCAATCAGTGGTTGTGGCAGGTCCCTGGTAAAACAAGGGATTCTTATTAATATGTGACAAACTTAATCTCATGTAAGAATCAGGATCATTATTGGTCTGAGCAGTCAACATTTTGTAGTCTTTAATTCAGACCTGCCATTGAGCATTGAATGGTGTGCAAAATCAGGCACTGTCATCATTTAGCTCATTTGCCATCTATAATTTTAAGTCAATGATCGACAATTTCTTGATCTTCCTGATCGAGTAAAGTCTCTACTGTATATATTATATGGACCAGATCTTTATCACTTAACAAGAAGTTTTTTCAGGTCCCGCTGGTTCCAAGATTTTTTCTGACTTGTTTTTCAATACAGATCGATAAATCCATCTTATTTACTGGGTGTAAGCCACAAATATGTTTAAATAAAAGAAGTCTTTTGTTTTAAACAAAAGGAAAAAAAGAAGAAGTTAATAACTGAAATGATATTGCCCGATCATGCAGTAAAATTCATGTTGCTAGTCTAATGTTCAGACCTTCACTAGCACCGACACACTGGTTGTCTGAGCACATTAAAGGGCTACAATGCTGTAATCAAACAAGGCATCATGTAGACACTGCGCACTGGTCTGTAACCACACCTTGCACGTGAAGAGAGTGAAAGCCAATTATCCTCGTCATTACATCTCCCAATTGGCCAATTATCAAGTTGTCTGACAATTGATTTCTCTCTCCTGCTAGTCTCAGATTCAAACCTGACAAAATTCTAAATGCTATCCTATCAGAAGAGAAGAAAAAAAGTACACCACCTGTAACAGTCTTTGCTGGGTTTTGTACATAAATTCTTTATGGTGGTCCAACATCTGCTCTGAGCAACATTTGTTATGGGCTTAATTTTTTTCAAAGATAAAGGGTTATGGTTAGATTTTAACTAGATCCCCCCCCCCGGTTTCAATCCAGGAACTTGCCAAAAACCAAAAGTAAATACTGCAGACCTCAGCTCTGTGACAAAAATACTCCTGGAAGAAGTCAATTCATGTCATGCTTCAACCTGTCAATCGTGCCAAGCTATGTATGTAGGATGAAAATAAAATGTACCAGCCTGAACCCAGCAAGCTTTCATATGTGAATCCATTAGTAATCACCATGGTAATGAAGTTCTTGTAGTCCTTCTGGCTAGCAAGTGCAACATTGATGCATGAACATGTTACATGACCTTAGAGGTATGCATTCAATCTTTGCAATAACCTGATCCACCGTTGCTTCTGGTGAATCAAAGGTCTGAAAGGACAGACTACGACAGTGGTTTCATCAACGCTAGCAGAAAAGCCTCAAGGATGTGCCGTGTCGTCTAACGTTAAAACTCAAATCTTGATCTAATTAGATGCAACTGGAAGGACAATATAGTCCATTGGTTAGATTTGTTTCCTCCATTTTCCTATCTACGAGCTACCAAAAAGAAGTCGTGGAAAGATAACACAGAAGTGATTCCTTTTACTTGCATTTGTTCCAAATGTCTGACACAAAAGTGCCAATTTTAGATCAATGACAAATGTTGTTTTCCTCCTGGCATTGTTTTGTTTGGGGATCAAGAGAAATCAACGTCCAAACTAAAAACAGAAGTGACCACATCTAGCCAGAAAATGTTTGTTTCTATTTTTACTTAAATACGTCTGTGAATACTTATCTTACAGGATACATGTATATGAGCCTAGACGTATTACTTTTTGTAAACTATATCACTACTTCTGCCATCAAACGGCCAAAAGAGATATTTCCAACTCAAACTGCCCACCCCCCCCCCCCTGTAAATGTCTTTATTCCTTCTCTCTATATTTCATACTTAAACAGTTCCTTGAGATTTGTGAACCAAGGATAAATTTCTTCACACTTAACAGGCAAGACAAACAATTACGGTACAACCTTTTTAAAGACTAAACAATTTAAGCATAGAGATTGCTTCATCTTTCTTTCTACTAATAGTTGGTGTTTGATAGGGAAAAATTGTGATCACTCAATCATTAACGAATCCATATCCAATGTTCATTGCATACTTTTTTTCAACGCAGAAAAGTGCAAGTACATGTAAGATATGTCATAGTGTATGAACCGTTTTCAGGGTGATTGTCTTGTGAAATTCTTTCTGGAAAGTGGTACTTTTAAGTGGTACCCCCAGAATTCCTTTCATTTCTACGGCCCTCCTCGTCATCTTTCTTTGTTTCCATGTCTTTCCTGGATGATCATGTTGTTGATGATGATGATGATGATGATCCTTTCTCCTCCATCTTCTCGGCTTCAATCTTACCAGTTGCCATAGCAACAATATTACTCGCTGTGTCATCAGTAACCTTCTTATCCTCATGTTTGATTGTCACGGCAACACCTTTCTTTTCTGCTCCCTCCGGGATCTCTGTAGCGTACATCACCCCAACTTTTACCCCCTCCATCATCTCCATCGGTTCCGCTTTTGGCTCCCGCATCACTCCAGCCCTCACCTCCTTTCCAATACCTGAAGTCTCCGGAGCAGAAGAGCTTACCTGTTCCTTCATCAATGATTGAGGAGCGGCTGCAGGAACAGAGGGTTCTTCCTTTACATTCAACATCACCTTCTTTCCGATACCTGAAGTCTCTGCAGCAGCAGAAGAAGAGCGTACCTCCAGCTTCATCAAGTGTTGAGGAGCGGCTGCAGGAACAGAGCGTTCTTCCTTTACATTCGACAACACCTTCTTTCCAAAACCAGAAGAGCTTACCTCCGGCTTCATCAAGGGTTGATGAGCGGCTGAAGGATTGGTTTCTGCAGGGAGTTTGTCTTTTACTTTCGACCTCACCCTCTTTCCAATACCTGAAGTCTCCGCAGCTGAAGAGCTAACCTCTGGCTTCATCAGGGGTTGAGCAGCGGCCGTAGGAATGGTTTCTGTAAGGGGTTTATCCTTTACCTTTGACCTCGCCTTATCTCCAACACTAGGTGTCGAGGTGGTAGAAGATCGTGCAGCTGGTTGCATCAGGGGTTGGAGAGTAGCCACAGGAACGGACGAGGTTACGGTTGCAGGCGGTTTCTCTGTGGAAGGCCTTCTGCTGACTGGACGACTGCTGATCTGTAGCTTGGTGAACATCATCATGGGTCGTCTAAAACCTGCAGGACAATGGAAGAGGACAAGTGCTAATGTTAACATTGAGTTCTGGGAATCTTAGGGGGGTGGGGGTGTTTCACAAAGATCCTAAGTCGAACATAACCCTAAGTTGGACTTAAAAATTATGGAAAGCCATTAACATTTTTGAAAATATTTTGTAAAAGTTATTTTGAAAGGCATTAATTGTTTATTCAAATCATTCATATTTTTTATCATCAAGGAGATTTCATGTTCGGGATGTGGAATTTATAAAAAGTCTGAAATACTTGAATTTCTGCTTTTGAATATATTTCATTTTAAGACTCCAATGGCTGTCCATAATTTTTAAGTCCAACTTAGAGTTAAGTTCTACTTAGGATCTTTGTGGAACACCCCCCTGGACACATTTAAGATGGGATCTTAAAAACTGTACATATATGAGATCAGCCACATGAACTTGATGTAAAATATATCAAGGTGAATTCATAATTGAAAGGGAGTAACAGCACATCATGTTGTCCAATACGTAACGTACATATTGATGCTAATGCTTTTCACCATGAGTAGTATTCACAAAATTTGTGTGATCTTGATTGTATTTCATACATGTAGGTTCTCACAGATTCAAGACACAAAGACAAGCATCTACTGCACTGTACCTAGGCAACATTCAGAGTAAGGTTCTGACAGGCTTCAGTTAAGGTTTGTCTAGGTGAAGTCTCAAAACTCGGATTTAGATCCTTGAAAATGAAACGATAATTTTTTTTGATAAACTTAAGTAGTGAATAGTAAAATCATTGCCAATCACGGAAGGACTACCACTGTAAGGGAGTTTACAGATACAATCTGCGCATGGGCAGATAAAGGTCATTTGTACCAACATGATAAAACCCACAGAGATGAATACTGGATATGCGCTCATGAAAGTTATGTAACATTATTAATTTATGCACCAACGGTACATTCTATGATACGCAGGTCGAAGTATTTTTTTTCAAAAGGTCAAACAAAAAGGTATTCATGAAGCACATCTAGGACTTTGGCAGTTATTATTCTAAGATGCTCAAAGTGGAAATTCTCCATGTGTAAAAGATCTGTGGATATGTGGGGTCATCTGTACCATGTGCTATCTGCAACCTCCCTTATTTATGAAAATGTGCTTCCCTGTATAAATACCTAAAACATAAAAATGAATGGCATAAAAGAGATCACGGTGACTCGGTAACATTGCCTCAGATTCTGGGAAAAAAAATCCTGTATTTAGCTCATGCTGCAATAATAATAATTATAAACCTTTAGGTCACTCAGGATTGAATCCCATGGCTTTTACAAGCTGATTGCCAGTCTGATTATCAAGATATTTATTATTGGAAATCGAAATTTTGTTTTTCGTTTTCCTAATGGTTTTTATAACACTACAGTCTATTAGGGGAAATGAGAACCGGTATGGTTAAACCGGTCACTCAAGTTTTTTGCAATTTTGTTAGGGGTTCAATATTAAACCATATCACAGACACTGTTAACAGGTATGGCCGTGCATATAAGATTTAACATTGTTAAACCATGCCTTTAAACTGGTATTGTATTCTTCTCCAAACCTTTAGACTTGTTGATGGGAGTACCGATGACTTCACAGCTTGCAAAGCCGATCTCTTGAGACAGCAGGTATTCCTTGAACTGATGAGGCATGAAGCGAATCTCGTTGTAGTTGTGATACGTCTTCTCCTGGAGAGACGAAAAAAAAGTATGCAAGAAAAAATATTGAGAATTGTTTGGTTTCAATCTTAAATGTCAACATGCAAACATGCGTGTGTATTCTCAGAACATAAATTGAGCCTGTGTAGTCACAAAGGCAGGTTTGAATGTATATGTATCTTGTGCATTGAAAAATTGAATGTGATGTCACAATAACTTGACTATCACATGGCATTGTAACAAACTTTGAATGAAGAAAAAAAAATACTGCACCACTACTGCCATGCTATAAATAGACACAGGAACTGGAGGATAGGAACTAAAATAGAAAGTGATTGTTTATAGAAGCGCCATGGTCAACAAAAACAGGCCCGTTTTCACAAGCTCGAGATTGCCAAATATCCCGCTATTTGAACTACCGGTATCCCGATCGCAAACTATCCAGCTTATTTGCGTCTTTATCAGTTGCAATTAGCGGGATATTTGGTCGGGATTATCATCCCAAGATATCTTGGGATGGTTTGCAAAAATATCCTACTATTTGGCAAAATATCCAGCTATTTGTCACGTGCGTCCTCACCAGACCGAAGACTTGCAATATGTGCGAACGCTGAGCAAAATATCTTGAGCTTATTTCTCGAGGTGGAGTTTCAAGTTTCGAGATCGAATCTCGAGCTGATGAAGACGCGATTGGTAACCTCGGGATTATTACCCAAATCAGAAATAGCGGGCATTTTGGCAATGTCAAAGATGTGCCTATAGTCAATCTAGGGGAAATCAAAGTCCATCACTTTTACTGGTACTACAAGAGGCCAAAGACCAGACTGAAAGCCAACAACCTTGGGGTTACAGAAGCTTCATCCATCACCAATGTACTGCAAATTCCACATTTAAAGGGGGTGTAGCATGGCAATTACTGGTTAACGCCATCTACGACTTCTTTTGGACAACTGCACGTAAACGAATGGACTTTATTAACGGGTCAGCGCGCGCTAGCATTCGCGATACAGACCAAAGATCTCCTCAAGCTTCGGTTTCGTGTTCTCCCTGATTGGACCCCTATTCAGGCCACCGGAGAGACACCTAGTCTTGTCATGCTACACCCCATTTAACATGGGCCAATTTACACAGTCTGAAACCCATTTTGAAGAATCACAATTTTTTGAACTGCCATAAACACTACTGTAAATCTCCATGTATAAGACGCATTTTTTTTGCCGCCGAAAAAAATGAAAGTCGGGGTGCTCTTATACACAGGTACAATTTCGATTTATGGCGCTATGCCTGGCAATGTCTCCCAGCTTAGTATTCGGTGTGTTGACTCACCACTTGGAAACTAGAACAACACTCAAATTTGTCTGTCATCTTGGTTAGAAAGTAATCTTTCTAATAGATCTCAATATGTAGTTTATAATAATAATTTCTCCAATTTTTATTCTATTACACAAGGCGTACCACAAGGTTCTATCCTAGGTCCTCTGTTTTTAATTACATTAATGATCTTACACATTCTTCTAAAAACCACATTGTTACTATTATTTGTGACAAGTTCACAAGCACAAGTGCGTCCTATACACAGGTGTGTCTTATACACAGAGATTTACGGTACTTGTAAACCCCATAAAAAACTGTTGGTGTTTGCTCGTATCAATTTTTAGGTGAGAGTCGTCGAACTAAAAACTGGCATCATACAGAAGGCTTGATTTACACTGCAAGAAATGTGTGAAATTTTGGCAGGTTTTTTTTTATAAACACACTCCCGAGGTGGATTTTTTTACTTTGGTTTCATTTGTCTAATTTGCCCATTGTTGCTTAGCAACTAGAGATGGAATGCAGGAATGTGAGAAAAATCTTTAAAAATTGCTTGCAGTGTAAATACAGCTACTTTTAGAACTTGACTTTAATTTTGTCTACACCTGTTTATAGAAGTTGGAAATAGGTCATGACAAGTTTCAATTAATAATATTGTAGAGGTCCAGTGCAGAAGCCCAATCAATAATTAATTTGTCTAAATTTTGTTTGTTTTTGTTTTAGTTTTGTTCGGTGCTTGTCTGTTTTGTTTTATGTTTGTTTGTTAGTTTGTTTGCATATGTGTCTTTGCCTAGGATAGAAAACTTGGCATGAGATTTGCCCTACATGGACTTACAGGTACCTACAATTTCATACTTGAAAAGAAATATTTCCCTCCCTGTAATGTAATCGGCACATTCACGTCAGCTATTTCGTCAGCAAACATAAGCTCTACAAAAGTCATCATATTTTCCTACTTTCATTAGTAACTCATGCAAATACATTTGTAAAATATTTTGTTTTTTTCTTCAGAAATATGATGCACATTAAATAAATACCTAGTTGTCATGCCAGGTGTTATTTCTGTGCATCCTGACCAGGAAATATTTGATTTCCTGCCGAGTACTGAGATTATCATAAAAGAAACATTATTATCCAAACATAAGGCGCATTTATACTGTCAAATACCTCATTTCCTAAAATCGCGATGTTTCGCGCACCCGTTTACACTTGTGCTGAAACATCACCGACTGAAAAGCTCAGTGATGTTTTGGCGTGNTTTGTTTGTCACACACTATCTTTTATGGGATAATAGCATGATTTACTTTATTTCATCTTATACCTACATCTAGCTACAGGTATCTATCATTTATGTCTGCTAACAAAGCACTGCCTTTCCCGTTCAGCCTTTAGTCCCAACAAGGAAGTACTTGCTGGTACCTCCTTGGTCCCAAATTCCCAATCATAACTGTCATGGTGTCTTATACACCCAACTTGATGAGAAAAAAAAATGTAGCAAAACATTCTTTGCAGCATAAACTCTTGCTATGCTATAAACTAATATGGTGACTACAACTCTCTATCATCGTTGTTGTTTTGTTTTATGCTTGACCTCCAAAAGCACTTATTTCCTCTATCTTCCCCAAGAGGGAGTTCCCTTTTCTACACAGTCCCATCCATAAGTTATAATGTTTATATACGATTATATTTAATAGCTTATTATCTTTACTTCATGCTTGACCACCAAAAGCACTGATCACTTCCACCATCTTCCCCCAAAAGGGAGTTCTCTCTTCTGCACAGTCCCATCCAAAAGTTGTGGTGTTTTATATGTAATTATCTTAACACCAACTTGAAGACAATAAACCAAAAGGTGCGATGTCTGCAGGCATAAACCCTTTATATTGCTTCAAGGCAAGCTATCTGAAGATGGTGACTAAGATCATCTGTCCATCTGCACGTAATCTTGTATCACTATCAGCTCATAATCTTTCATGCCTGACCACTACTAAGCACCGGTTTCCACTCATTTACCCCTAGAGGGAAATTTCAACTTTTCAAGTAGTCCCATTCATAAGTTATGGTGTCTTATACGTGATGATCTTCACAACAAATTGAGATTTGGCAAGGATATTATATCTAAGCAGCAAGCTGGCGGAAATATGTTGTTTACAGCAAGGGGGGGGGGCCAAATTTGGATTTTCATAATCTGTATGCATGAGCTCTGTGTAATTTTTTTTGAAATTTGGCAGCTAGGTTTGGACTTGGACTATGGACCAAGATTTTTAGCATCCATGTGTCCCAGCACTTGCTAGTGTTAAGCCCCGCTTACAGGCACAAATAAACACTGTTAACAAAAAAACAATGGTCAGTCACAATTCAAGCCTTCACATATAACCTTTGAGGCTGGTAACCATAAAATAGTCCTTTCCATCCACAGAACAGAACCAAGTTCTGCTATTTCATTTTAAGTAAATTCCTTCTAAATGTAACTACAGTTCATCTGTGTGGAGCCAGAAGGTCATTAACTCTGTGTTCAAGTAAACAAATGCTCTATGGCTCAGAAACAAATGAGTTGCTACCATAGCAACGACAAAGACCTTGAAAAGACAGGAAGGTTCTGTGACACATGACCCATGTTACTATGCAATCAATATCCTAGCCTTGGCAAACGTCAACCATCATGGACCAGACACAACTACCAAATCCAAACACTAACTAAAAATTCTATATCTTTGAAGGAATTAAAGAGAAGGTTGAGTTCTGGGAAGAGATTAAAAAAATAAGTTGTGAGTATTATCATTGTTATTATGCAAGTGTGGAAGAACATCAGATAGAAAATGTTCCCTGTAAAGCATGGGTCTTCAAAATGCTTTCATATTCTAAATATGGCATGTAACATTGTAAAAATCAGGACAGATTT
>BEXV01000481.1:33867-49917 GCA_003118195.1 Hemicentrotus pulcherrimus | reverse complement strand
CCCCCCCCCCCCCCCCCCCCCTGTGTATTACAAATAATATCTACTGAAAAGAACTGATGAGTGCAGAAGTTTACTTCATTATGCAAGTTTGATTTTCAAAACAGTATTTCCCAACAATAAAATGACGTTTCATCGATATTTGCACGTCCACGCCCACTGCACTAGGCACTAGCACTGCCTGTCATCATGACGCGCGCGCTCGAGCTCGCGGGAAAATCAAATGCTGTTTTTGGGCTCAAAATTATGACGTCATCAAAAGCTAGTCGCAGCTGATCGATTTGCCAACTCAGTAGTACTACTAGTACTACAAGGCCAGGAAGTTCTGCACTAATTTTATCTTACAAAGTTACAGTCTGCTGTGGTAATGTGTCCTCATTTGAAACAACAGGTGTGTAGACATTCAATGTACATTTAATAGGGACTGAATATGTTTGTTATTTTATTGCTCCTAAAATATGGAGTCGGCCACTTGCTTGCTGCACTTGCAATGAGCTGAGCCTGCTCTACCCGGCCCCCAGGCCGCCCGGCGCGGCGGCAGGCTTGAGTTCAGTGCTAGGCTCACCGGGCTCTGCTGTGGGCCTTCGCTGTCAATAGGCATATAGATTCTAGACTAGGTCTACTCTTTTGTTAGAATTTAGTTGTTTATAATTAATCTGGATCTGGATCTATTCGATGCAGGACCCTGATGGGCATCAGGAAAGTGAGTGAGACTGAGTCAGTGGTGAGTGAGTGAGAGAGTGCATGAGCTCAGGCTCAGCATGCAGCAGAGTGATGTGCTGATTCATAGAATTGGCAATGAATATCTAGTGATGAACTCGCCGCGCCGCCGACCTCCGAAAAGTGGAGGCAGGGAAAAAATTAATATTTCTTTTTCGGGGGTTACTTTTCAAGCTTGCCTGCATGAAAATAACATTTTAAAATTTGTTTTGCATTGAACTCTATGCAAATTTACAGGGCTCTTTTCTGTTTTTCGGGGGCTCTTTTGGGCATTTCGGGGGCTATTTCGCCCCGAGCCCCCGTGTATTTTTTTCACTGAGTGGAGGGACAACAACAGAGAGAGATGGTTGATGTGGAGTTTATCATGATTAAAAGAATATGAATTACGATTGAATCATCATTTTGTGCTCGAGTGTAGCTGTCAGTGATGATGATGTAGATCTAGGTCTAGATCTATATCTAGACCCCTATGAGTATGAGTATGATTGAAGTTAAGCAAAGTTTTTTTACTACAAATTGGTTCAACTAGAAAATTTATTGTCAAAGGATTCCGCAGATATATTTTGAATCAGCATGCGCACTGCAACTAAAAAAGTCATGAAAACAACGAAACCTTACCTTGCGCTCAGGAGTTTACAGCTGATTTATCAAAAAAATGTGATCCATCAAAAATAAGGTAATAATAATTTGGAAGGCAAGATATATAATCAGTTGGTACCACTGTATTGCCGGATTACGAGACCACTGCTCTATTAACTGAGCTATCGCGCCTCGTCCATGATAGTTTAGTCTGAAAAGCTGCTAGACACTAGGTCTAGATCTAGTAATCTAGAGTTTACAGCAAACTGGTTTCAAGACCGGGTAAATGAAAATTAATTTTGCAATTGTAATTTTTAAATTTTTGTTATGTGAACAAGCAGTAATAATATGGGGTGGTATTCTGAAAACTTACTTTGTTCACATGTGCAAGCAGCACCAATGGTAAGTGTTATTTTTGTTTACCGGGTAATTAATTTTTTTATGACCATTAACATTGTTTTCTCTTACATAAAAGAGAACAAAATTTTCAGAACCATGCCCAAAGACTTCAATGATTTCAGTTAAAAGTTAAGTTACTACTGGAATCAGAAGATCTGAAATCACAGCTGTACTCAAGATTCTATCATCCAATGTGTTTCATTTCTGATACTGTTCTAATAGATCTGATTTTTTGCAACATGGCAGAGAATGAACTATTGAGTGGAATTGAGGAGTAAGTATATTTACTATTCATGTCGATAAGAAGGTATTACTTTTTTGAGGTTGCTTTCATTGTATTTTTGAAAAATTTTCTTCAAATGTACTCAGCCTTTTTTTTAAAACAGGACAGTCTCTGCAGACTCAACAGGCCTGCATTGAAAGAAAGCCCAGTATATCAAGGGTATAATGCTCATCACAACATCATTCAACAGAAAAAAAGATATTTTGTGAGATCTTCTTTTCAAAGGAATATGTTTTATGGACTACTCTTTTGTATATACNATTATCATGATTAAAGTTATCTTTTAAGCTTTCTGTTGAAAGTCTTTACTTTTGTTTAAACTGGATATGTATGAATCTGCTATGTCATATTCCATGTATTGGATGGCATCTACTAATTTATTGCCCAAAACATTGATAATAATAATATTAATAGCCTAATAGTCCACTCCAAATTTTATTAAACCGAAACGGAAATTCTTTTTGCCCAATTGATCGTGAGCCCGGCAGCCACTGAGCAGCGCCAGATCATTGAGCTCCTATATAGCACAAAAATAAATCCAGTGATTGATCCCCTTACTGGGGGTGTTTCCACAAAGACTAAGATCAACTTCAAGTTGGACTTAACTATGACAGGCCATTCAGGCCACTGTTTGCTCTCACCATTATGATCTTTAGTTAATATTTTTCCTTCAATAATGAATTATCAAACAACGTAAATTCTGTAGATTTGTGACCACGATTTGTACACCCCTTGAGAGACCAATGCCAGTAGATGGTGAGATCAAAACAGTTACATGAACAGCCTGCCATAGCTAAGTCCGACATAAATTTGTTCTCAGTCTTTGTGAAACACTCCCCTGGTATGATATATCACTGTTATATTTTTACTTTGGTTTATATAGGTTTCTTTCTCCAGTAAAGCATGAGCCGTCAGACAGAGAGTACACACCCCCACCAAGGCAGAAGAAGCAGAGGGTAAAGAGAAGGCCAACTCACAAAGCCATTTGCCCCAAGAATCCCAGCAGACGACTCATATTTTCTTCTCAAGATGGTACAGTCAAACCCCGGGGGTGTTTCACAAAGATCCTTAGTCGAACTTAAATCAAAGTTGGACTTAAAAAGTATGGAGAGCCTTAAAATAAAACACATTCAAAAGCAAAATTTAAGTATTTTAGACTTTTCATAAATTCTGCATCAAGAACATGAAATCTTCTTGATAATAGAAAATATGAATGATTTGAATCAACATTTTATGACTTTTACAAAATATTTTCAAAGATGCTAGTGGCTTTCAATAACTCTTAAGTCCAACTTAGAAATAAGTTTAACCTAGGATCTTTGTGAAACACCCCCTGCTTTAGCAATCACCCGTCTACAAAGACCACCTTTCTACAAAGATCACATTTTTTGTTTCCCTTGAAAATGGTTTCTCATTGAAACATGTGCTAAAGAAACCTGTACATGAAAACCAACTGCCTATAAGATCCACTCCCTTGGGTTGTCTTAATAGACAGGTTTCACTGTATATGACATGACAATAACAGAAGAGATCCACTGTAGTTTGCGTCAGACATTTATTATTTGAATTAACATACATGTATAGTGGAAGTTCTTTTATCGAATCTCCACACATTAAAGGTAAAGACCAGTATTTGAAACACCCCAATTTCAAAAAATGAAATGGAAGCTGTTGTTACCAATCATGTGAAAGAATATGTTTTTACTAATACATGATGATAACAATTTTGCCGGAAAACCGCCTACTAATTGATATATTTGGTAAATAGGTTTATCTATTGGTGTGTGAGAGATATAACGCACGTGTCGCGCGCGTACAGTGCTTGTAACTTTACAAAGACTGGGCCAAATTTCTTATCATTGTAATGATTCCAGAACCTTGCAGTACATACCAATACCTATATGCTAGATGATCGACCTTTTCTGATCGATTCCACAACGTTTCTTTCACAATACAATCTCATGGCCATAACTGGTCTTTATCTTTAAGGATTCCATTAGATGCACTAAAACATTTCAAGAATTGTAGGATAACTGATGGTATTAACAATGGTTACTTCTGATACATACAACAATGCTTTATTTTATCAGAAAGATCTTGTTCTTAAAATGAATAAACAGAAATGAAATATGCAATTGGGGACTATGCCTATATATGGCCCCCCCCCCACACAATCTTAATTATTATATATTTGCATGAGGGCAGGTCCAAGCTATTTGGATTGTGACATTCAGAGACTTAAAACAAGAAATAACAACAGATGAAATTATTTATATGGCTATCTTTTGGTATGAGTCTGTGGCTATTATGCGCTAGTTCATTTGTGAAGAGTTTAATTCTGACCAATTTGTTAATTAATTTTTAATGTAATTAATGTGCTGCGTGACGTACGGGACCACAGCATCCCCTATGTCACGCAGCACATTAATTACATTGTTTAAATTCTTTAGATGTCCCGTACGTCACAATCCAAATAGCTTGGACCTGCCCATATAGTCAGTAGTAAAGGATACAAATTGATCGTAAAAGCTATGTATTGATTCTAATTTCACTTTGTTTATTTCATTCCAGATATTAACTTTCTCATAAAAAAATAAGGTTATTTCTAAAAAGATTGATAAACGATATTTTTGTTGAATTATATGTATTTTGACTTTTACTTAGCTAAGGTTTATTTTGTCGCTCTGTATTTAATTCAAACAGAAGAAGAGCCTTCTCCACCTAGACATTGCAATAAGAAGAAAAGGAAGATGAAACGTAGGAAGAGCAGAGGGTCCAAGAAACAGAAGTTTACCGGTCGCAACGTCGAAGTTTCAGGAACCTGGGTCCAGTGTACCGACAAGGAGTGTATGAAATGGCGTTTCTTGTCGGACATCACTGACCCGTCTCATGTACCGGACGTCTGGACATGTGAAATGAATTCAGGTATTTTGACCACGATCGACGCATAATAGCACATGTTCTACATGTATCTGGTTATTGGAAGGAACCTTGTACTTCTGTGCAGCTATCCCTGTGAGAAGTCCTACTATAGGTGCTTTAATAATGATGATAATAATAATAATAATAGTAATTTGATGATGATGATAATGATGATTGGATTTATATGGCACCCTTTCCAGTGGATACAATCTTTTAGATCAAAGTGTTGTTTTAGATGTTTATCGAAGAAAGGCAAGTGAAGTTCTATTGCTTAGAAATGCAGGGAGTTTGTTCCATAGGTGTGGGGCAATGGATTGAAGGGATTTGAAGCCAGCATGGATTGGGGGATTGGGGAATAAGAAGGGAAGGAACTCATGTAGATCAAAGTGTGTTGTGAATTACCTTTGAATAATCCAGGATAGATCATTCTTGCAGAAATGGAAATCTTTGCAACTCCAAGTTTGTAAAATATGTTTGATCTTTAATTCAGCATCTGTTTCTGAAGTCATTTAATGTCAAAATATAAACTTATCATATAGGAGCTTACATGAGTTTGGGAAGCATGTTGTGAAGCCGGATATAGTATATTTGAATCATCATTACTTTCTAAATCAGGTCATCTAGTGAATGTAACTAAATAAGCCACTTCAAAGATATTATCTGTGCGCATAGGCAGATAAAGGACATTTGTATAANTCCTTCATAGATACATCACACAACTCATGCCTTCTACCAGAGCAAGACTATTCCACCCTGGACTTTGTTCATGCCAAGTTTACAGAAGGTTCACTTGTATGGGCAAAAATGCAGGGATTCCCATGGTAATGAAAAAACTTATTATATTCCATTTTCTTTTTATCTTTAGATAAATCAAATAAAGTGAAATTAATCAAAAGGAGAAAAGATACATGTACAGTATACGTGGTCTAATCAGGTTATCTTTCTGCAGCAGAGGTCACTTTAGTTCAGGTTTCAGTAAGAAACACTGTCTCTATATATGCATGTGTTCAAGTTGCTCATGCATGGGTATATAGAGGGCAGCACACGGATGTACGCACAGGAGCGTTATACCCGCTGGCTCAGTGTTATGTAGTGATCGCCAAGTGGCGTACTTCACGAACGACCATATACCCACGCATGAACATCTTTAACTACAAAACAGCATTTACTGTAATTTAGCCAAATTTGCAAGGATATTGAAAAAAATGTAGGTGATTTTAAAACATCAAGCAAACTTTGACATTGACAGAAAGCTCCATATTCAAATGAAGCTTTGTAATGTAATGAGTAGGTATCATCAGCAGGAGATAAAAAAAAACTCAGTTGAATAGACATTCTGTGTTACCAACATGTAGTCCTTTGGAATACACAAAATACATTGGCCCACTGATTGAGCTTTCCTCAGCATGCAACTTCTGATGACTTTTAATAATTGAAATATTTATTTAAATATTTATGTCACAGTTAGTAAACAGTGAATAAACTTTTCATCCATGTTATAGTGATTTTCCATTAAGGTTTACATATATAACAAGATATGAACTTGGTTTTATTTTTTTGGAGGTAATATGAGAACCCTTTCATCATTAAATGTTTGTATCCCAGTTTGTATTGCAGTTTTAAGTTATTTTAAAGTTTGTATTGTAATGTTATAATACGGTAACTTACAGGTAACCTGCTATGATTACAGAAGATTGACTTTGTAATGTAATTTTTAAGTTTTAAAAAAAAACACAAACAATGATAGTAATTTCTAAGGTTTTATTGAAGTTTATATTGTAATTTTCTTAAAGGTGGCCTGCTATGATTGAAGAAGATCCTGATTCTGAACTGTGCCTATATCCAGATCCAGTGACAGGATACGTGGTCAGTATAAGCATGTGTACAGTTTGATGCAGGGAAAAAAATATACTTGGGCTCAGGGCAAATAAGCCCCCGAAATGCCAAAAAGAGCCCCAAAAATGTGCGTAGAGTCAATGCAAAACAAATTAAAAAGTGTTATTTGCATGCAAGCAATCACATATTTGGTAAATACTGGATTTATTTTTCTATATTTCAGAGCATGAATATAAATCAGTGTTTGTAGCCTTATATTGCCAAAGGAAAATGAAAAGGGGTTATTTATAGTTGTTATTAAAACTACCTTTGCATCGATCCCTTGTGTAATATGCTAAAATTATCATTTTGCTACAATACCGGTACTTTTAAAGGTAATGTATTAGAAGAGATATGTTTACTCAGTACATTTACACCTTCATCTTCATGT
This sequence comes from Hemicentrotus pulcherrimus, assembly GCA_003118195.1. Classification (NCBI taxonomy): domain Eukaryota; kingdom Metazoa; phylum Echinodermata; class Echinoidea; order Camarodonta; family Strongylocentrotidae; genus Hemicentrotus; species Hemicentrotus pulcherrimus. Next base: position 42,751 of record BEXV01000481.1, on the reverse strand, counting down.
AGATGGTGTAAAACCAAAATAAGTCCAGAAATGGAGTTGAAAGGGTGTTATGCACTGGCAAGAACTCTGGGTCCGTATTCATAAAAACCTTTAAAGGTAGGCTTTACTATTTCAGCTAGAAGGGATTAGACCGCCCAGCGAGCCATCAGGGTCACTGTGACAGGTGGCTATATCTCATTAACTCAGCTCTCATTTAACATAAGAAAAAGAGGATCATGGGGGACCAACAGGCACCAATTGAGGAAGTTTTCTATACAGAGGGAGCAAGTAGCTACAAGTAGGACAGTGTGCCTTTAATACCATGCCTACATTTAGTTATCGACTATGTACTTATAGCCTATGAAATTGATTGACAACTAGATTACGGTAGTCAACCTGTTCAAAACGTCAAGCCCCTCCTGCTACCCATCCTCTCCAGCGGGCGCTATAGTTCTCTTTAGAACTATAAGCTCAAGAAAGATCACCAACAGTCCTTTTCAGGACTCCCCAATCCTCCCCCTCTAGCTCTCACATGGTGCAACATATATAAGCCTATCCTGTATATCTACATGTACATCACCATGCAAGCCGAAAGAAGAGATATGTTTACTCATTACATTTCACCTTTATCTTCATGTAGATGGTATAAAACCAAGATGATAAGTCTAGAATGGAGTTGAAAATTTATTGTGGAAATCCCTCCACACTTTGTATGCTTATTATAGTACCAAGGGTGTTATGCACTGGCAAGTCGAACTCTGGGTCCATATTCATAAAAGCCTTTAATACTAAGCCTAGTTATCAACTATGTGCTAGAGCCTATGTAATTTGTTGACAACTATTACTAGCTTTAAAGGGATCGGGTATCTTCGTCTCAGATTCTGAAACAAAGTCCTGGATTTAGCTCATGCTGCAATGACAATTATAAACCTTTAGGTCAGTCAGGAACCCCATGACTTTTTCAAGCCGATCGCCTTTCTGATTATCAAGATACTTCTTGATCATTTTGAATTGCAATTTTTTTAGGGCTTCAATATTACACCATATCACAGACACTGATAACAGGTAGGGCCGTGCATCTCAGATTTAACATTGTTAAACGATGCCTTTAATACCATGCCTACATGTACAGTAGTTATCAACTATGTACGATAGCCTATGTAATTGGATGACAACCAGCTTAGTAAGGTGTTATGAATATGAACCCTTGCCTCCAGATATATCTCTCTCTCTCACGGTTCTCTCAATTTTTTTTTTATCTATTCATTTGTTTCTTATTTAACAGACTGACTACCATGTTGTTTTTCTGGACAAGAAAGTCACAAGATGCTGGGTAAAGGTTTCCAATATCCAGAAATATGAAGATGGAGCGTGTCCTGGTTCTGTAAGTAGTAATTAATGGTTTAATAAAAAATAATAATAATATTTCGTTCTTATATAGCACATTTCAGGACCACAGGCCCTATCAAAGTGCTTTACAGATTTATTATAACCCTTGTCATCAGATTCAGGCTTACCCGCACACAATGCATTCCAGCCAGGCTTCATTTTTATAAGCGCACACTTGCTCATCTAACCACATTAACTTCTGCATCCTACCGGGTACCCATTTAACACCTGGGTGGAGAGAGGCAAATGTACATTATCGTCTTGCCAAAGGACATTGGTGCCATGTCGGGGATCGAATGGTTCTTTTCATTCAAAATCATCTTGCAGTCCGAAGGCTAAAACTGTGTGATTTTTTTACAATTTGATTAAAAGATTAAAATGCAATGGTACAAGATACATGTGTTTTCACTATTCAAACATTACATGAATTAAATCAAGAATTTGTTAAAATTCATAGTAAGATATCAAATATAAATATATATACATGCAATAATATTTCCTCTTAGATATTCATAGATTTTTAACGGATCCTTTGCTGAATTGTTTGTAAGCAGGGCCAGCTATTTCAAATGGTTACAATAGAAGAAAAAAATAGGGAGGGTAGCAGATAAAGTAAGAGAGAAGAGGGAAATTGAGAAAGAGAGAGAGAGAGACAAAGAGAGTGCAAGAAATAGAATTGAGGGGGAGAAGAAGGTTAGTAATCATGATTGATACAGCAATAATTTGTCAATTAACTGGATGGAATTCATTAACCAATATATTATCATTTTACAGACTGGTAAAAATTCAAATATATGAAGAAGTGAAAACAAATTGATTGTCTGGCTAAATTAAACTCTGCTGGATGATCATATAATTACATGCCATTCAATAGATCAACCAAGAATGGAATTGAGCTTCTTTTGTACCTTTCAGTTTTGCATCTGATTGCAGCATAAGTTGCACCCTTTCTCAGAGATTAAGAATATCTATTCTGTCGTGAGCATGACATCCAGTCCCTTAAATGAGGTGAATTTATTAGTGATTTAGCTAATACTTTGCAAAGTTCTCGCCTTCTAGTGTCTAGAGTTTGGAGATTGGTTATTTGTAGGGCATTTTTACAATGATCTCAGTACAATTTTGAGTGCACGTTTGTGGATCCTTTCAATCTGGGCAGTTTGTTGGTTTGTTAAAGCCTGGATGCCACACTGTAGCAGTATACCTGTACTCAACAAGAGGCCTGACATAGCCTGTGTATACACATAGTAAAATCTTTCCATGGTAATTGGAATGTTTTGAGAGACCTTAGCATGTTTATGCGCCTATTTGCGTTTTGCAACGTGTTATCGACTTGGCTGTTCCATTTCAGATCTGACTGTCGAAGTATCCCTAGGGTTTTGTCTCATTGCACCTCATCAAGGGTTTGATCCCCAAGACTTACATTGAATGGAAGGAGTTAAATATCCCAAGTTTACTCTCATTACATGACATTTACTTGCATTGAGCTGCATGGCGTTGTTTTTTGCACAATTTCAGATTAAGGGTATTGTGTACTTCAGTGGCCGCAATCCATGTTCTTGCTTCCGCTATTGTCATATCATCAACATATTTCAAATGCTCCAAATTTGAGGATGCCAATGCGTCATTGATGATAACTAGGAACAAAACCGGGCCTAAGCGTGTCCCCTGTTACACTAAATGCAAGTAAAGGTGCATCAGTTCTTAGACAAACAATTTTTTTTTTGTAGTACCCATTGTCTTATTTCTACTAAAAAAATGAAGGATGATTTTAATTGGTCACCTCTTTGTATTTCATGATAAAGCTACTGTAAAATAAAAAGTTGGGGGTTGCGTCTTATACATTTTATTTTTTTTAAAGTGTCGATTTATGCCTCTCCACCTGCACTTGGCTTTGCAATGTCTCCCAGCTCAGTCATATAAGGTGTGTTGACTCACTACTCGGAAACTAGAACAACACTACCTGTATGGCCGGATTTCTGTTTGGACTGAAAGGAAAATTTGTCCGTCATCTTTAGTTTTAAAAACAACATTGTTACTATTATTTGTGACAAGTTCACAAGTACACATCGGCGCCTTCATCTGCACCTTGCAGTAAAATAAAGGTTCCCGCGTGGGGTTTTTGTGGCTTGAAGCCTACGGAGTCGGCAAAAAAAAAAAGGGGGTGCGTCTTAGTCTTATACACAGGCGCGTCTTAAACATGGAGATTTTATGGTATATATTTTGCTCTTCAAAACGTTTTTAACCGTAATTTGACAGAAATGAGACTAATGTAACAAAAAAATGACTGCCACAGTCAACTTCTGTCATATATGTACAGCAGGTACGAGACATAATACATCCCAAACTATACGGCAGTCGAGGTTTTCAGAAAGCGTCAAAAGAAGAGTTAAACAGGTAATAGGTCATTCATTATCTTGTTTACAAGCATGTTCTTGGTGAACTTGTCCCAGAACAGTCGCTTAGCATATCTCTCTTCATTCCAGAGAAGGTAGGGTTTGTTCTGACTCAGAAGTAACCTCACCAGATAGGGCATCCTTCCTTGAGGGATGTCGTCCTTAAAGACCAGCAGAGCCTTCTCAATCTCTTCCTCATTCATCAGATCAACAGCCTGCCGTAACTTTGTGATGAAGTTGTGGTCATTGATGGCAGTTTTACTGACCACCAGGACAGTCTTGAAGCTGTTCTCCATGACGTAGATTACTGCATCCATGTAGAACATGTCCAGGGGGAGGTCCTTGTCTCCAAAGACCACTCTGTTCAAGTGTGGAAGGTGTTCCTGGATGCCAGGTTGGAGGGTATTCTGTACCCACTCCTCGTCGTCTTCATCAAAGACAATATTGATGTCATATTTGTAATCGGTGTGTTCTCGACCATCCTGGAATTCTTCATAACCCAGTATCCAGAGTTTAATATGGAAGCATTTGTAGCTGATCCACCAACGTTTTTGATAGGCAGTTGCCATTCCTAGTAGGAAACAAACACCAAGGATGGATATTCCAATGTAGAGAGCAATGTTTGGGGCACATGAATATCTTGGCTTGAAATTCAAAAGTGGCTGTCCTGCGAGAGAAGGGAGGGATGTCTGTGAGCAGGTTGTTTCTTGTGGCTTCTTTAACGTGATGTTGCTCTTGTCCAATTCCATTCTGAACCACATTAATTTGCAAACACACGTGAGAGGGTTGTTTGAGATGTCCAAGCTCTCCCTTGGCAGTATAGTCCCCTCCTCAATCAGAGATATGGCATTGTTTGCAATATCAAGTAAAGAGAAGTATGTCTTCTGAGAGAAGACATCATGGTTTATATGTTCAATGTCATTGTTGTGGGCATACAAGGCCCTTAAAGAATGGAGGTCTATCAGATGCTGTGGTAATACAACTTTGATGTTGTTGTAATCAATGTACAGAAATGCAAGAGAAGACAAATTTCGAAAAATGTCTTGATGTAACATGGCTATTGAACAGTGGTCCAACCTTAATGTAGCAAGACTTTCCAGTTGATGAAAAGTACCTGGATGCATCCCATTCAGAGCATTGCTACTGAGGTAAAGAACTTCCAGTCGAGATACTGTGGAGAAAATGGAGACATTCTTCCTCGAGTCCCATAAGGAGTTGCTACTCAGTCCACATTTACTCAGGTAAAGCCTCTGCAGTGAATCAAGGCTAAGAAAGGTTTGCTGCCCAGGGTCCAGCGATGTGCCAGATAAACGGATTTCTAGGACCTGTCTGAGATTTGCAAAGGGAGAAGCAAACGAACCGATATGGGCTCCTGCAGACAAGTCTAATTTCTGCAAGTTTAGGAGTCCTCTAAAAGCGTTGTTCTTTATGATAGCAATCGGATTCCTGGCTAAGGTCAAATTTGTGAGATTAGCAATGCCCAGGAAGGAGTCATCATTTAAGCGTGTAATGGCATTGTTGGATAAATCTAGAGCTGGTAGGTAAGGTAAGTCCCAAACCAGAGAGGCCATGAGTTTAATATGGTTTCCATCCAGTAATAGACTTTGTAATGTTTGAAGTCCTTTTATTTGGACAGCACTCTCCGCCGTCAGGTCATTGTTAGAGAATTTAACTGTCTGAAGCTGAGAAAGACCAGTAAACATCCTACTGTGAATGTCTATGATTTTGTTGTTCGCAAGATTAAGGAACTTTAGTGAGGTCAAACCAGCTAATGAATCGTTTTGAAGACGCATTATCCGACATTGAGATATGTCAAGATACTCAAGTTCTTCAAGGCCATCAAAAGCCTTTGAAGGAATGACTGGGATCTTGTTTCCTCCTAGGTAGAGGCTTCTAATATGGGGAATTTTCAGTAGATTCTCAGTAGCATTGGTGACAGGAAGGATTCTAGATATATTATTCACAGTCATGGTAAGTAAAGTTAGAGACGTCATTCCTAAAAATGGCATGAGGCTGAAGTTTTCAATGTAATTATTAGTGAGCGAGAGTTTCCTGACGTGCTTTAGATGGCTAAATGTGTACTTAGGTAGAGTCTTTATTTTGTTGTGAGAGAGTGACAGTCTGGATGCGTTTTCAAGGGGATAGAAATCTTGAGTATCTATGGTTGTGATATCGTTCCCCTGTAGTTGCACCGAAGACAGATTCTCACTCTTAAATCCAGTGAAATTTAGAAACTGAATTCTGTTGTCTCCCATGTTCAAAACAATCAGTTTTTTCAATGGGCTTATGGCCGACGTGGGAATCTCTGTGAACATATTGTTTGTCAAGTCAAGGATATTCAATTGCTGATTGTTCCTCAACACGTTGTCCTTCAATCCACCTATGTTGTTCTGAGGCAGCGAAAGCTGTTGTAGCTTTAGCAGGCAGATTAGGGAGCCATCTTCGATGATAGTGATGTGATTGCCAGTCAAGTCAAGAATCATCAGGTTTGGTAAACTTCGAAAGGAAGAGTTGTGGAGAGTGTTGATACCATTCCTGCTCAGATCAAGATTAGCAGTTTCCTCTGGCAGGTCCGAAGGCACTGTCGATAAGCCCAGTCCGCTGCAGTCTGCCTTGAGCCCACGTGGTGTCTCTGCGAAGCTGCACTCTGCAGGAGCTGTGGCTGTTTGGTCGGTGTCTTGCGCAGACAAAGTTTGCATCATCAGAATCATCAGGAGCAGAAAAAACATCCTCTGTTTGGCGCTTGAGGAATCCATCTTAATGACCTCAGCAATCACTGCTGAAAAGTTCTTTTGTCAAAAATGTAAGATGACTTGTGTTCCTGAACAAAAGTCTGTTGCTGTACCGGTAACTTAAAATCTGCAAGAGAAAAATAAGAGGGCAAACACATTTTTAGTGTCAGCTTAGACAATCTTGTTCAAGTTATTCAGTTATATTTGTATTAACAGAGTGTTTATTTACTTCTTCATATGATCAGTATAGAAGGAAAAGTAATAATACCAAATGCATAAATAAAATATTAGAACATTTAAAGATGAAGTTGAGTAGTGGTCATGCGATTGCATTGTGAAAGAAACGGTGTTGAATCGACCAGAAAAGGTTGATCACCTAGCATATAAGAATTTGTGTGTATTGCAAGGTTCTGGAATCATCAAAATTATAAGATATTTGGTAAAGTTACAAACACTGTACACAGAAAGATGTACATGTATATGGGACTACACGAACACATGACATATTCAGAATATGAAGGCATTTGAAGAGCCATGCTTTTCAGGGAACATGTCTTATCTGATGTTCTTCCACACTTGCATTATCACAAATGATAAAGTTCACTAATTATTTTTCACCTCTTCCCAGAACTCAACCTTCTCTTTAACTTGACAAGACAAGACGATTGAAAGTTGTTCAAACTTACCAGCCAGCTTCAGCTCTATCTCAGTTAATGTGGTTTTATCATGTTGCACATGGCTTTATATGACCTCATTTGCTGGTGCTGCTTTTCTTTAACATTCGTCCTCGAATATGAGGATAGCAGGAGAGAAGTGAGAACATACATTTTACTTCCTTATCCTTTTCCTTTTCCTGTTATTTTTTATGCATATCTGGGCTAAGAACTTGTGTGAATTGCAAATTGTTGTGTCTGTGCAAAATTGTTTTTTCTGTGAAATTCATAAAAAAATTAATGTGTGCAAATGTTTCTGATATAACAGTTCCGGTATGATGGTAGCCCCGAGATCACGGAGGCGATGATAGTTTGTATCCATTGCCCGAGTAAATGAGGTCAATATTTGTTTTATATCCCACATCGGCAATAAGGTCTATTTAAAGTGAATTTTACATAATTAAAAGAACTGATTCTGCAGACAGTTTAGCTTTAGCTAGATTTTACAAAGCGCAACATGCATACAAGGTAACAAAGTCGATGCGAGCTCATTTGACATTGACATTGAGGTTGACATTTCGTGTAACCTACTTTGCTACGCGTATTCAATGGCAAGTGGGGCAGCAGCAAACAGTTCCCTTACAAAAGACCTATCTCAGGTAGATAGTACTTATCTATCTTTTATCATGTGACCTCGTCTAGACCAATCAGATTGCAAGATTCTTAGTATGCGGGATATAATAATTACTAATAATTAAATGTTTTTGTATAGTGCATAACACATAGGCATAATTGCATGTCTCTATTTGATTGATTGATTATAACTATACAAACCATGGTGATGTTGGTATTCGACATATACATCACAAAATCATCAGTCACACCAGGGGCCTGTTTCATAAAACTTTTTATCTATAACAAATGGTAAATTTCTACGACAAATTTGCTCTCAGCCAATCACATGCCATGATTTCAGTAGCTTATAACAGTAGCTTGTAACTTGTTATTGATATCAAGTTTTGTGCAACGGGGCCCAGATATCCAAGATTTTTTTTTTACAGTTCCATGTTTGTACAACTTCCTTCTCAAATGCATCATTTTTATCTCTTGAATGAAATATCATATCTGTTAGTTTCGATTCATTTCAATTCAATTATAAAACTTTAATCAGAGACTGGCTCTTATCAAGATCATCACGCACAAGTATTTTTCATTTTTTAAAAGGGGAAAGTAATTGATATTGTATATTACTTGCATGATATGGAGGTGATATTATGTACAGTCAATGATCAAAGAAAAGAGGAATCTTGATAAGCATAGCTTTACAACTTTAGAGAAAAGAATGATTAGATTGTACTCTACAAGAAGAGAGAGAGAGAAAGAGTAGTTCGGAGAGGGAAACAGATGCATGGCAACCTAGAAGGAGAGGAGGAGGAGGAGGACCTGTACGTTGATGCTGAATTTCAAGAAAATTAAGAAAAAATATTTGCTCTTAATATTCAACTGTAAAAATTGTATGATGTGGATTATGCCATTTCATTAGGAGTTAGATTTTTGTGTGTAATAGATATGAATTTCAATGGAGCTAGTAATTACTGTATAATGTACTTCTTTTCTTTTCTTTACAGATGACACTCAAAGGTCATGATTACTCACAGAGGATAAAGGCAGCTTAAGAAATAGCAGACGGGGCACAGAAACTACCAATTAAGGTAAAACTGAAATGAGCATTGATAAA
>BEXV01000481.1:3415-19190 GCA_003118195.1 Hemicentrotus pulcherrimus | reverse complement strand
AAGAGAAGAAGAATAAACAGGAAAAGAAGAAGAGGCTTTAGGAGTCTACAATAATTATTCTGATTTGTTAGTAATTGAAATATGTTTATTTGGTGTAGATTTCATTATTATACCATCAGGATTCACTCACTAAACACCCGAATTTTAAATTGCTCAAAAAAGAAACCAACATTGATAATAATGCATTTTCATATGACATGAACAGAATAAAATAAAAACATTAAACACATTAAAACAGAAAGAGAAAACTCGGGCAGTTCATTCTTAGAATCCCGCTAGGGTGTCGCATTCTGTCCACACCGCAGAAAAGAAAAAAAATCGAAACTCGGTGTGAAAAATATCACTTCCTTCATAAAAAGTACAAAAATAAATACCCAAAAAATGAGACAAGATACGTTTCTCTCTCAATTTAGGGGTCACCGTCGTCACTAGAAAGTTGTTTGTTTATATTTCCAGCAAATTTTAAAGAAGAAAAACACTCCCCGAGGTGCCATTTTGATGTGCTTGAAAGGCGAGATATTGTGGCAAGTTCAAGTGGACCGTCAAGTATGGTACCAAGCAAACTGGTGAGTGAGTGAGATCAGCGGTTTTTGCTCAAACTTTCACAAACCTATTTCTTCCAGTTTTCTTCTTCTTTAAAGGTACTATGTCCCATTCGCAAGCCAAAAAATGAAAATGTTATATTTCAACGGTATTTGAAAGACAATACTAATTAAGAACTTCCCTTAAATTAAAGGGCTTGAAATGGGTTTTTATTGGGAAAATAACGACCATTAGATGTCGAATCAACTTAAAGGCACACTTTCCTACTTGTAGCTACTTGTTCCCTCTATATAGAAAACTTCCCTAATCGGTGCCTGTTGGTCCCCCATGATCCTCTTTTTCTTATGTTAAATGAGAGCTGAGTTAATGAGATAGCCACCTGTCACAGTGACCTCGCTGGCTCGCTAGGTGGTCTAATCCCTTCTAGCTGATGTAGTAAAGCCTGCCTTTAAGTGATTGCAATTACCTAAGTAATAGTTTGATTTTTAGACCTTTGTACCGAATGGTCGTACGTTTTGTGCTGCACAAAGTTTCAATCATTTTAATCTTGGCCATTACAAGTAGTGGGTTTTTAAGGTAGACAAATGCTCATGTAGCCTACCTGTTACAGCTCATTTCTATGTCAAGCGCGTAGCCAGGATATCATTATAGGGGGGCAGTAGTGAGAACGCTCCCTAGGGGGTGGGTGCAGGTAGCGCGGAAGCTTCGACGTTTCATTAAATTATTATAGAAAGAAGACGATTCGTTGGACCGTTCTCGACTCTTAATCCTTATCTAAATTCAGTTTCTTTTGAAGTTTCATTGATTCGTTGTACCATCCTCGACTCTTAATCCTTGTTTGAATCAAGTTCCCCTTACTCCGCGCATAGCGCGGAAGCTTTGACGTTTCATTAAATTATTAGAGAAAGATCGAAGACGATTGGTTGTACCTCGACTCTTAATCCTTATTTTTCCTACGTTCTCTTCCTTTTTTTTTTTGTCTCCCTTTTTTTTTTGACTGGCGTTTTTTTTCGGGGGGGGCGATCGCCCCCACCGCCCCCTGGCTACGCGCCTGTTTTATGTATGTTATTACCAACTATAAAAAGATGTCAGTCAGTCACTCAATAGTGTCTGACAGTGAAGTCTGGGTAAAGGTGTTTCCTTGCATAATTTGAATAGTAGGACACTGCTAATGTTTAAATTTGACAGATAGGACCTACATGAAATAGTCATAATTCCTGCAAAGTTCTACAAAATTTGATGAAGGCTGCAAAAGGGACATAGTATCTTTAAAACCAGCTCAATATCTTGGTCGGTTTCTCCTTTAAGGGGGAGAGGAGAGAAAACCAAATATGGACCCCTCGGTGGAACAGCGCCGCCATATTGGTGGATGCTGAGTAGGGCCATCCATCCAGCGTTTGTCTGTAATGGTATGTGTACATTCCGGTAATGTTTCGATTATCGTACTTCTTTTTATACGGAAATAAATTCAAATCAAATCAAAATGTGGAATTTGTTTACATGAATAAACATCCAAAGAAGTCGGGATAGGGGATAACGGAGGGCAAGGGGGATTAGAGAATGGTGAGATGCATAAAATACGGAAAGAGAAAGACGGGGTGAGATAGAGAAAACCATAATAATTATAGAGAGCGACATAGAGTGATAGACAGGGAGATACACATACAGAGGGAGGGAGAGAGAAAGAGAGAGAGAGAGAGAGAGAGAGAGAGAGAGAGAGAGAGAGAGCCTGGAGAGACAGAAAGACAGAGAGACAGAGAGAGAGAGAGAGAACATTCTTTCACACTTCGACACTTATTACGATAATAAATGACACGATACTGACAATGTAGAGCATGATAAACCACTACTAACAAATCACTACAAGAATTTGTCAATCCGTACATGCTACGGTTATTGCAATAAATCCTTTGTATAATAATTATGATTTTTGTTTTCTTCTCTCGGCGTATCGACCCTTGACCTCCGTATGAAGTATGTCAGACGAAAGGCGACTTGTTTTGTCGGCGTGAAAACGAATGGCACCCGAAGTGACCCGATGACATACTAAAAGTGCCGACCTAGCTCCGATCCGACGTCCTCGACAAGAAGTTGTGGGATGATTTAAAAGATTCTATTTTACTACATTTACTTATTTTACTGTTAATTTGTTTCTTCTTCATTACTACATAAAAAGATAGGACGATGATAGTAACTAACACAAAAATAACAATAACTCGAGAAGACAAGTGTAAAAGGACCCCCTAAACATCAATATTATGTATATTTTGATGGCTACATAATTTTTATTTATGTAAATTTGTCATGTTTGAGTGTGGTATGTTGATTTTTGTTTTCGTTTCATTTATTTATTTATGTAAACACGGTAACTCTTTCAGCCTAAACATTTTTTTTTCCCCCAGAAAGTCTGTTTTAACTGAATAAAAAATATACAAATTATATCACACACACAAAAAAGTAACAAAAGATAACAAAACATAAACATATGCAAAATTAACGAATCAAATCAAAACAAAGGAAAACATAATTTGCATGGGAAACTATGAACTACTTTCATAGCAATAGCCAATAATAATCCTTCAAATTTGAAATTTCTATGGATATTGGATATTTGACACCGGTTGAACAAGGCAATGGAACTCCTGCTTACCTCTAGGTAAGTCCATTGAATCGGGTGTTCCCGAAGGAATGCTCCCCCAAATGTATTAGCATTTTGTATACATTTTGCATAGTATTAATTTTGTTATGATATTTGTATTTTGTTGCAAATAAAAATTGAAATGAAAATAATATCGTAGTTAGATATTAGTTGGCAGTCGAATCCCTTGACAGTCGCGCATAACAGAGTCTGCACTATAGCCTCTGTGAGACTATGCTGACGGCGTACTGAATATAGGCTTAGTACACTGGCCAAGCTAGGCTCTGCTCAAGGATTTGAGAATCGTAGTAAAGTGGCTAATTAGAGTATGTACCTTAAGACTAGTTTGGTACGCAGATGCTACCCGAGATAGAGATGATGATTATTACTTGTCGTGACGATTCAGAAATGCCTCCAATCTCTTTGGACCGCCATATTGTTTTGTCATGGTAACAATACTGTATTGTTTTGTGAAGTTATGTCATTGTACAGGTCTTAATCTGTGTTTCATTTACGGGAATGACGTCACGCAAAACAATGAGAGAGGTTGGGGAATTAGATAAGGGTGAGGATGCCGTAAGGTCGAGGAGGNTACGCCAGACAAGAGTCAAAATGATCATGACCCGTTATTTTCACATCATCTTTTAATTTGGAGCCGGGGTCAACGGCAATGCGAGGGCGCTGCGGGAAATCTCTTAACCCCTCTGACCCTTTACTACGCCTCGTGACCCGGGCAGGAAACGTAACCAGGACATGTCACTACCATCATGCACCTGCGATTAGGAGCCAAAACAGCTTAGATATTTTAATTTAGTTTTTCATATTAAATACTCATGTAAATAATCATAGAGCGTGATTATCATGGACCCCTTTGAAGACCAGTTTTTAGCTGAAAAGGGTGATCCTTCCCATATGTGGAAAATGAATAAATAAAAATAAATAAATAAAATAAATAGAAAATTATTAAACCAAAGTTTCTACCAAAATTTGCAGCGGCCAAACTGATAGAGAACCGTCTCTCTGTTCATCTACAGAAAGGACAAACAAATTAAAACAAACATTAATGAATGATCCATTTCTCATGGATATACAAGAACTGAAATACAGGTTTTAGAAAAGATTTGAGGAAATGTTATTTATTTTAGTGAGAGGCTGTAGTAACAGTCTTCCGGATACTGTAAACTTCGTGACAAATAGAACCAAATATTTTCATTGTACTGATATATCAGCACTGATTCGAAGTTGTTTTTTTTTTCGTTTAAAATCTTGGAACAGATTCTGGACATTTATTCCTACCCAAAGTAACCACTACATCCCAAAACATGAGGATATCATATTGTTAGATACGAAAACAAGTCTGAGAAAAAGGAACAAACTGGTATCCGATATCTGAAAATCATAATGCAATTAGACCATATTAACCTGAGCTAAATCAATATTGAATCAGGCAACTATATCATGGAATAAAGATAATCATTTTCATAATTCTCTAGAAGAACAAGTTTTATTAGAGTAGGCACCATCCTATTTACATTGCAAATTGGAATGATTTCCCCAATCGTGAAATAGTGGAACGTTTGCAGAGTCTAGTTATGGATGACAAGGCGCGCCTCAATCGTAAATAAATGGTTGTCAAGGTAATGTAAATGTTTCATTTCTACGATTCTCATTAGTATGATTGCAGTTGACATTCCACTCACGAAAAGAATGTTCGGGTCTGAAATGTCAATATTTGCGATTTGGGCGACCATCAATCTCCTCTTACATGATAATTTATAAACTAATACAGGCCAATGGACATTTTCTATTTCCTTTCATATTTTTATTTATCCACTCTCCCTCTCTCTCATTCTCTTATTGGGATCCGGTAACTTTGTTTCAGATTCTGAAACAAAATTTTGGATTTAGCTCATGATGCTATGATTATTATAAACCTTTAGGTCAGTCAGAAACCCCATGACGTTTACAAGCCGATCGCCTGTCTGATTATCAAGATATTTATGATTGGAATTACACATTTTGAAAACCGTTCGCCTGACGGTTTTCATAACACTACAGTCTATTGGGGAAAACGAGAATGGTAAAACCGGTCCCTCAAAGATCTTTACTTTTTTGAGGCACTTCTTGATCATTTTGAAGCGCGATTTTTTTAGGGCTTTAATATTACACCATATCATAGACACTGGTAACATGTAGGACCGTGTATCTCAGATTTAACATTGTTAACGATCCCTTTAAGATGTATTTACGACTTAGCCAACATCTATGTTTTTCGTTCATTATCCTTAATCAAGTCCTGTACCACACGAATCGACTCCTTCATTCCTTACTTCTTCTTCTCCTTCTCTCCTTTTTCTTTCTTATTCTCGAGTTTGTTGTTGTTGATCCATTTGTTATTGATCGTATTGTCTTATTCTCCGTCTTCTTCGTCGCCTGCTCCTTTCCCCCCCCCCGCCCTCACCTTCATTCTTTTCAATTTTGTGATGCCAATTTTGAGATGAGACGGAGATGGAACTTATTTTTGTGCTAAGTTTGTAATTCTAGATGCAAGTCTCTTGTCTCGTCTAGCCAGACTAGGTGTCATGAGCAAGTGACCCATATATTAATATTGACCGCCTTTTTCTTTCTAAAAAAGGAAGGGGTTGGTCACGTCACATATATATATATATATATATATATATATATATTTATATATATATTACTTCTTCCGTTTTGCTTATATTTTAGAGTTCGAGTGACATTCTTTGGTGTTAAGTGCGAGTGCGAATCGTAATAAGTAGAGTCTCGCACCTGGTGATGCAAAAATGGGGCTTCTTTTAATCGTACACAAAAGTCAGAGGATGACTTTGCCAACAGAAAAGGAAATTTGGCAAAGAGTCATTTCAATTCACTATGATCGTTGACTGCAAGAGGACATTGAACTATGGCTTCGGATATTCTGATACAATCATTAGCTAGGGACTATAATCCCGACCCCTCACCCCTTCCCTCCACTCTCCATAGCGACACCCAAAGTATTGAGAGCCTCCTACCTGCCATAATTTGTAACGATTTTATCATGGACCTACTAAGAATTTATTTTGTATTAAACAACAAAACTCGAAGATGGTATACAACTGTATAAACCAACGAAAATCAATGAATTTATAAAATGAGAAAAAATGAAATTATGATAATAATGTTCTGATAATAATATCAATAACAGTGATAATAGTAGTACAAATTGTAATGAGAAAGATAGACTTTAAAGTGCAAAATTATAGACTGGGAAGTATTTCTATGCCTTAACAATACAGGTAAAACAAAATACAATTTCATGCTAACGTATTTTTTCAGATAAATTCCTACATAAAATTCAACAGACTAATGCACTATATACTATAATATTAATAACATAAAATTTAAAAAGTCAATTATCATCAAATTTGACATATCGAGGGGAAAACCACCAGAAAGATTAACGTCATGTTAACATACTTCTATCTCCTCTGGGGTGTTGGAACGCCTCATCATCATTGTGACGACTGGATCGTGTCATTTTTCTTCCTTTACACGAGTTGGGCATCTTAATCTTGGCAGCAGGCCATGAACTCACATTCCATGCGTTCACATTGACCAAAAACTTCATAAAGTTTCCTCAGTTTTTTTTTTTTTTTGGTGATGGGGGATATTTTTCAGTAAAGCAATTGTCTTATTTTCAATAAAATCTCAGTTTAGAAATATTCCAAGGAACGAGACAATTTCTTTATTGAACTATATAGAAATTGTCTTGTCACATGAACTCGCATGCCATGCCTTTACATTAGCCGAAAATTCGTGTGACTTTCCCTCGATTTTGTTGTAATTGGTCCAGATAGGGAATATTTTTCGGTGCAAAGTTTGTCTCATTTCGATATCGAGATTTTCTTCCTCAGATGTAAATAATTCGTTGCCTGAAAATTATTGTCTACTTCATTTAGTTCTTTCTGTTGTAAGAAACCAACCGCGACTACATTCGGTTGTCATCAATATAATAAAGACAGTAAGTTAATTACTTTTAAAAAATAGATATCCTTACATGACGTATTTTTAATTTTGATAACGTGAACTTTATATAAATAATTATGGATTTACATAGTTAATCCCCACAATGAAATTTTACTCAATTGTTTGGATGTTTACTTCAATTCTGCGAAATTCTTGGATTGAAAAGATATATATTTTTTTTTTTGGGGGGGGGGGGATTACTTTCAGAAAAACAAAAACATCACCATTTCCTTTTTTTATTCAGGATAGTTTGCTTGCCACTCTAAAGAAAATAATTGAGATTATCATGTTGTAATGGTTGGCTTGAGTGAAAACATGCATTTGAATTCAATGACATCGAGACTAGACGCTTTGAACCAGTTTCGGGGGTTTTACCCCATCTCTCTTGAGTATTCATGGATGTTTACATGTAATTAATGTGCTGCCACTTACCGTGACTTCCGGACAGAAATGAATGTTCACCAGTCTCTGAGATGACGCTGACTGGTCGTGACATCATAATGAAAGCGATAAGAAAGTGGAAGAGTTTCAGAACGGAAATGTAATTCGACCATACTAGACTGTTAGATTAAGAATGAATCACGTGCTGTCAAGAGGACTGGTTTTATTGTTGAATAGGAATAATTATGATATGACACCGCCAAAACTTGTACTGAAACGTTCGGTTTGGCAAATTAAGAACTTGTCGTTGTATAATACCAAGAAGTTCACTCCCTGTTTTACTCCAATGTATAACTTTGTTTACTTATGAGAAAAAGACGCACTAAATTCAACAATCATATTATTTTTGTGAATGTGAAATGGGCACGTTTCGTGTTCGATACAGGTGGTGACCACGTGACTCTGATGATGTGTCATCTCATTCATGTGATCACTGTCAGGTGACCTGTTATGTGACCTATCATGAACCCTATTATCGAGGCCAAAAATCAAGCATCTCCTTGGGGATAAGTGGTTTGGCAAAGATTTTCATTAAATATTAGCTTGAGGAGTTGATATGAGATGAATATGATCTGAATGTCACCTTGCTGTCATTAAAGGTACTGCATGTCTTAAAATGTATTGAATATTTTTAAAGAGAAGGTTGAGCTCTATATTTTACTCGTGCCAAAATGTGATAATTTTTGACGGCCTAGGCCTTAGCCTTTGGCTTTGTCAAACTTTGCCATTCCCTGTATTGGTAATTGTATTTCAACGTGGAACTAAAATATCATTCTAGTAGCCATATTTCATGAAAATATGACTTGATATAGCTGGAACTTTTTGACCAAATTTGACCAAAATAAAGTGAGAAGATGCGGCACCCCCTTTTTGACTCTCCTCTAGTTGTTCAGTCGCTTCGCTCACTCGCATTTCATAAGGTTAGAGACAAGTGACCTTCCTCTGTGACTGCATCCATGTAACACCATCAACGTGCGGAACGTTTCAAAGTCTCCACTAATCTCGCGATCCCCGAAAATACACTTTTGAGGATATCAGGATGAAAGGACTGTCTCCGTCTTAGCGTTGAGGGTGTGTTATTCTCAGCTGATTGGGCGCGCGACACAAAACGATCTAGGCAAGGATTTAGGTTAGAGCCACTGAGCCAGAAATGTGTTTCATTGTTCGACGAAAAGGTGAGTTAACGCCTTACAGCTCCCAACAACCGAATGTCGAATGACACCAACCTACAGAAGACGAATAAATAGACAAGCGCCCTTCCTCCATGACTGTGCCCAATTCCCAACTGCCCATGCAATACCATGAACATCTTGTGTGGAACGTTCCAAAGACAAAGATGAAAAAGTCTAAGCCCTGTTTCATAAAACTTGTGATCAATATAACAAGTGACAATAACTGTTTTAAGCTACTGAAATCATGGCATCTGATTGGCTCAGGGCAAGTTTGTCATAGAATTTTAAAATTTGTTATTGATAACAAGTTTTATGCAACAAGGCCCTGGTGTGAAACATTACAAAGACAAAGATGACGAAGTCGGATCAGAGGCAGAACGGTGTTTACTCTTTTAATGAAAAACCCCATTGAGTTAACGCCTTCAAGCTCTCATCAACCGACTGCCAAATCACACCAACCAACCTCAAGATGAACAAATAAAAACAATCGTTTCGTAGAAAACAAGGAGGGTATTCTTAACCATACTTGAACTCTTCGAACTCACAGCACGATTAGTCTTATTCTGACAACCATCAAGTGTATTTTCGTCGCCCCCAAGGTAGCCCATCTCAACGTGAGTACTTTGTGGGTGAAACCCCCAAGGAGAGCACAAGACATACAATGCAAAACACATGGTGTTTAAATTCTAACATACATATGCAGTGATGAATTTATTGACAAGCGATATTAAGTATGAGAAAAACATATAGCAGAGGATACAGACATGTTTAAGAAGAAGAATATTCGCAAACTTGAAGGAAGATGGTCGTCAGTTTACATGTGGAGAAAGTCATAATTCACTAACACCAGACTTGGTAGAAATACCATGTATGTACAAACCTCCAAAAATCAGGTTGTGTGAACTTGTAAAAACCGACGCATTAGCATTAGCCAGTAAAGTGTAATTTCATGCAATGACATATCATTAAATCATGCAGTGTCAAATGTCAACCCCAAAAATAGTTGCGTTTCCAAATTGCTCCTAACCCCCAATAAAGGTTAATCGTAGTGGTGTCGAGGGAGATTTAAAATTAAACGGGTAATACAATATTTGATTGATCATCTATCACGATTTGCGTGATTCCCGTGTTCATAAATTCAAACCTGTTGTGGTGGCCCTAGGTATCTAAGAATCGTTTTCTTAATAAATGACTCGCAATCCATCAAATATTGGTGTCTAAATGGTAATAAAGATCGGATGTACTACATTAGAGAATAGCTCACTTGTTCACTTTAAAGAATTTATCTCCCACAGAGTTTTTCTTGCTTGATCGACAAAACAGCTCATGATGTCAATGATGCTAAAGTTAAAAATAGCGATGTACCATTGATGAAAAGAGATGGTGATTGTGATGAGGAGGAGGAGAAAGAAAAGGAGGAGGCATACGATGCTGCTGCTGCTCATGATAATGGTAATGGTGGTGATGATGATGATGATGATGATGATGATGATGATGATGATGGTGATGGTGACGATGGTTGATGACGATGACGGTGATGAAGATAGTGGCGATGATGATGGTGATGGTGATGGTGATGATGATAGTGATGATGATGATGATGATGATGATGACGATGATAGTGATGATGGTGGTGATGGTGAATGACGATGGTGGTGATGATGATAAGTATGATGATAGTGGCGATGGTGATGATGCTAGTGATGATGATGACAATGATGATACTAGTTATGATAATGATGATAATGAGTATGACGATGGTGGTGATGGTGATGAGTATGATCATTCTAGTGATGATGACTACGTTAACGACGACAATGATAATGAAAATGATTATGATAGTGTAATGATGCTAGTTTATCAAATATATTTCATACTTTAAACCGTGTCCTCATAATCGACGCTGATTCGTATCTGACCCCAAGTAACGTCTTGATACGACTATGGTGATGATGATGACGATGAGGGTGACGAAATGGTGACGAATAACACATTTTAAAGAAGAAGAAAGACGAAAAAACAGCCGTTACTTAAAAGGTCAATGACATTATATACTTTCTTAAATATCCTATGATATCAATATAAGACAACGATATAGATCAATACTTTGAGAGACGTTCAGATGAAAGACAAATAATCGAAGCAAACAAGGTCGCATGCCGAATAATTTTCGCCTACTCGAAACATTTTTTTTTTTGATTGACATGAAGCGCCCACCAATGTCGCACTCAACAACTCCCCGTCCCGAGCGGCATGAACCCTTAACCCACTAAGTGGATATTATGGTATCTTATTAACCAAACCTTAAAGCCATCATCATCATCATCACCATCATCGTTTGCCCCTTCGCATTCCTACCTTTTACTTCTGTAAGGCGTGACGCCGTCCGTATTGAAACAGCTGTCTGGCAATTCGCGCTGCTCACCGCGTGGAAACGCAAATCCTCTCGGAGTTCGCTGCATGCATCCATCACGCATGCCATTTATATTTTTAATAATCTCTTTATAGAGCTATGAGAGCGTTATTGGAGAATGTTTGCGATATTTTACTCCGTTATTTGGATATCCATGGTTGTCAAATAGCCAATTTTGCGCATAGGCGCTAGCTTTCCGCTCTCTGACGTGCGTCGTTTTGTCGACGATGGTGTCTGGAAGACAACTAAAAATGGCGCCACCTATCGTGAAACCGCCAAATAGTTTTTTATGGGAAGATGAGCTTCTTCTCTTGGCTTTTTGTCTCACAGATTATTTGCTATTACACCTTTAGATAATACTTTATAGAAATTTGACATGTTTGTAATAGAAAAATTCGGATAACATTAAGAATCCCGTAATATGAATAGTGCAGGAGCAGAAAAGGGAAATACGCAACAAAGAGAAGATGATAAATGAGAGGGGATGTAATATTGGAGGGATGAAATAGAAGAGTCTAGGTCACTGTTTTCCCGTCTATTTTTGATAAGATCACAATCTTTTCTCGCCTCTAATCACAAAAAGAGGAAGGGGAAAGGAGACGGAGAAGAAGAAGTAAAATGAAGAAGAAAAAGAAGAAAAGGAAAAAGAGAAAGCATTTAAGGAAATATAAATGAGGGTGGGGTATGATGGTCGATGGATGAGTCAGAAGAAGAATTTACAGCTGAGCCTATCCAAACCTTTTCTCTAATGACATCACATCATGCCTCGCCTCTAACTAGAAATAGAAGAGGAGGACAACGAATATGATGAAGGAGAATCGAGTAGAATAGGAGAAAACGAAGAAGAAGACACAACAATTATGAAAAGATAAAAAGAAAGAACAGGAAGAAGAAGAAGAAGAAAAAAAAAAAAAAAAGAAAAAAGAGGAAGAAGAAGAGAAGTGAAAGAAAAAGAAGAAGAATTTATAATCTAGGTCACATTCTCGCCTCCAACCAGATGACCCCAATAGGTACAACAGACAGAACTTAAAATGAAGATGGAGAAGAGGAGGAGGAGGAGGAAGACGTAGAATAAGTAGAAGAAGAAGAAGAAGGAGGAAAAAAAGATAAAGAAGATGAAGGAGTAAAATAAATAACTAGGAGAACGATAAGGAGGAGAAGAACAAGATCAGAACTATAAAAAAAAATAATTCATAATCTAGGTCACAGTCACCAAATCTATTCTTCAATGAGGTCAATACCATTTCTCGCTCCTAACCATATGACATCAATCTTTCACTTGCCACTGTCCACGCATAGAGGAAACAACGTGTGGTGGGAAAAGAAATATTGCGTGATGAATATTGTCTGCAAATAGTACGTATATGGACTTCGATTTCAGACTGCAATATTGTGTTTCTTTAGGACCTTGGGTACTTCTAATTTTGATTTATATAAAGGTTTATTATTTCTACGTCAAAATTGATTTTCCGAATAATAGAATGGCACTTTTTGCTCGATCGCTTCACTCGCCTACAAAAATAAAAACGGTAAAGAAATGTCAGCCCCTGGCCTATATTAAGCTCGCAGCGCCTAAATGCGGAGAGGGAGGGGTGCAACCAGGGGACCGACAGCTCCAAGTCCTCTCCGAGACCTCCCGGATACGAGACCAGTACTGAGCTACTCCTCTGCCACTGCGCCATAGAATAAAGACAAATTGCACCACATGCAATATGTATTTTTGTTTTTGTTTGTTTGACAAAAAAATATATCAGGCTATTCCCTCATAAACATTGGAACCGTCACCTATAAAATCTCGCAGGTAACTTTTGAAGTCTCGATGAAGATGTCTGACCAGGTAAGACAATGGAATGGAGAGATATCTATAAGATTGAGTGCAGACTAGGCCTTATGGTGTGTTGGACGAGATGTGTAACGATATTCACTTCATGGGAGACGTTTAAAATACTTTTTAATCACCAGTTTTTTCACACGAACAGAAAAAAAAAACTTCAGGTTGTGACCCTTACTTATGCCTGCAGTGCAAGACTAACCGTCCCGTCAAGTTGACAAAAGTTGTGCTAAAAATGGCCGTGCATTTACCCCTTTGACCTAGTTTGCTAAAGTTTGCAACGGATATAGGGAAGTGGAAAAACTCATTACAAAATGGAAAATAAGTACAGAAGAAAAATAGAATATCAACTTTCGACCAATCATTACCGATGATATTGCCAAGGATTCTCTCCTCTTCTCGCTTCAAATTTGGCTTTGACAAATGTCGTTTATACTACCGCATGAAGGAGCCGTTGAATTCAAAGGAAATAAGATTTTAAGGGTTCCTATATCATTCATATCTTCTTCGACGAATGGAAATTTGACATTTAAAGACAAAGACAGTCATTCGAGCCAGGAAGTTACAGCTATAAATGATGATTCGAAAAAAAAATGACAAAGATGCAATTCATATTATTGCAGTAAACCCTTGATATTACTTTAATCAAAGGTCAATACGGAAATTCGTATACGCCCTTTACAATTACAGGGGAAAATATTCTTATCATTGTCCTTGGTGAATTGCCGAGTCCTAACTGCTGCAATTGTAGATACGATTATGCTGCCTGCTGATTTTTAACAAATATATCCTATAATTTGTTAAATAATCTTATGAATGCAAGCTAGGCACCAATTTGACAGTGAGCAATGGGGGCAGTATATATATATATATATATATATATATATATCTGATATATATTCCACTCGTACATCCTACTATTCTTACGAGAAAACACTATTTTGCAGAATTCGAATTTTAAATTCATTTTTTCTCATATTTCGCAAACGAATCTTAACCGGATATATTTTAGAGGGCGTATACGAGCTATACACATAATTATAGGTTAACACTTTTATTTTTAGTGACTTTTAATTGTAATTTGAAAAGCAGTGAATGATATTTCTTCATCTCTTTGACTCTCTACTTGTAAGTCGTTGCATAACTAAGCAGCATATTTATCAATTTACCTTTTTTGTCTTATTTCTCACACAGGAAGGATCTAAAAGTTCAAAAGGTAACCTTATCTCATCAAATTTCATAAAAACACATAAAATGCGACAAATGGGAGCTTTGGGTCATTGGCTGCCCGAAATATGATATTAATTGCAGTTTTAGAGGAAACCGCGATCCGTCGTAAATATGCCATTAAGTATATACTTTTTCAAAGATGATTTGTTTTTTATTGTACCATACCTCCGTCAGAGCTGCCGACTTGCTAAATGTGACATTATAGGCCGTAACTTGTACAAAAATTGTATCTGGTAAAACCGTGCTGCGTCGTATTCGCTTTCGAGCTCCAGAGAATTTGAAGCGATGATGCTTTGATGGCGATATACTTTTAAGTCGAGGAGTTGCGATAATGTTACTAAGCAAATCTAAATTTGAACTATACATTATATATCAGACGCGAGATAAGGAAATATGAAGAATGCGAAGAAATAGGCTGTGATTTAAAATGAAATTGCTCTTGAAATTATTTTATTTTCCACTCAACTTTACATGGACAAATAATACTTTGTTTAGCTGTTAGGGGTTAGGCTTGACTAACCGTTGTTATCTGGCCCCTTTTACCAACCAATAGTTTCTCTTTTTGTATTTCTTCTCTATTTCTTTCTCTCTTTCTCTCTCTCTCTTCTTGCATTTGTGTTTACCGCCCACTTGTTATTACCGCAGGGATCCCGTCACTCATTTCTCCCCAAATTAAATAAACTCATCTTTCAATTTATATAATTATATTAGAGATGACGTAACAAGAATTCGAAATTGAGTCTGTTCCTCTGTTTTTGTCATAGATAATGTTTAGTAGACATTGCTCTTGAGTGGACTCTAACCATTTCCACTGTCCCAGTTTTTTTACATAATTTTTTAAGGATAATAGATAGATAAAGAGAAGAGGAAATAATGGGTAAATGATAATGATAATGAAAATAAGTAGGAACAATATTAAGCCTAATCTAAAGATTGGTCTAAAATACTATATAACTGTTAAGAATTCCCAAAACAACTTTATCCATTAGAATTGGCAAGTACACTCTATATATGCATAGGTATGTATTATAAGGGGCAAGTTTATGGAAATTTAGGGCGTTGTGTTTTTTATGTATCGAGGTATTACATAATTTCAACACACGTTAGTATTATTTTATACACAAGATATATAAGGGGGTATTATAGCCTTAAAGCTATTGTGTATTCTAGGGAAAGACTATTTGATCCATACCGTAACGCATCCTTGTCAACTATTAGCTATGCGATGACTAACTTAACCAGATATTCATCTTGCTATTCTTCTAACAGATTGACTGAATGACGTTTGTCACCCCTCATTATCGTAAAGGGGTGGAAGAATGAGATATGATTCGTAAGGGGTGAGAAGTTGCCCCCATGAGGGGCTTGCCTGGTACCCCAGGGGTCAGGTGACCAGGCTAAGCTCATCGGTGAATTATTGACCGATGGCTGAATTTGATTTTTCTTGCATCACTGATTGATAACATAAGCGAGAGGAACAG
>BEXV01000480.1:174902-195314 GCA_003118195.1 Hemicentrotus pulcherrimus | reverse complement strand
TTTTTTTTTTTTTTTTTTGGGGGGGGCCCTAACCAACACCCCCTAGGTTTTACAGGCCTACATTTTATGCACATCTATATGTAAGCTTTGTTCCTGGTATGTTTGCTTAACAGGTTGCATGCTAAGCCTGAGAATACTTAGGCCAAACTTTGGAAAAGGGTCATACCTCAAAATTACATTGTATCTATTAAAGAGTTATTACATAAAGTACCTCGATTTAAAGATAATAATGGTTTCTATTTTCTTATTTTTACCTCGTCAGCCCTTTTGGGGAAATATTTACAGAGATGATTTTTCAGTAAAATGATAAGATATGGATGCCAGTTTTTCTTCCATTTTTAAATATTATGGCTTTGTTATGTCCTTATAGGGTAGAAAATCCTATTTCACATTTTTGAAAATGATTACCATGAGTCAACTTTTATCACTAGGCCAAAGCTCTTCAGGAGAAAGAGGCCAAAGACGAGGAATACAGGAGGATGGCGGAGAAGCACAGCGTACTCTCTCTGGAATCAGCTGAAGCTAAAAGAGAAAATAAACAACAAGAAGAAGTGAGGGTATGAGTGTGTGCTTGCTTCCTAGTTTACAAAAAAAAAAATTGTTTCTTGAAATATAGCATGCAAAACACGACCCGTAGACTGACAGAGCCGACAGAACCAACAGAACGATCAGCCCAAGCAACCAACAATGTTGATTTTCGCGGGCTGTCGGTCTCATGGTAGCCTAGCAATTGCATGTGCATAGAAAAAGAAGAAGTGAGGGTATGAGTGTGTGCTTGCTTCCTAGTTTACAAAAGAAATATACAATGATTTCTTGAAATATAGCATGCAAAACATGACCCGTAGACTGACAGAACCAACGGAACGATCATGCAGCCCATGGGACCGACAATGTTGTTTTTTGGGAGCTGTCGGTCCCATGGTTTGTAGCCTAGCAATTGCATGTGCATGAAGGAGAGATTGGTAGAGACCGGTAGGAACTTTAGAGAAACACATCTTCCTTATGCTGGAATTGGCTGAAGGAAAAACAAAGGGGGAAGGAGCAAACAAAATCATTTGAATTTTGATATAACGGTTATCCTGGTCCCTGAGAGTTGTGATTGATCCAAATCAATCTCAAGTCATCCAAACAATCCCATTGCGGTCTCTAATCTCTAATGTACATAGTTGCGATTGATATAAATCACAAATATGTTGCTATTAATATCAACTCTTTTTAAGACCGGGATCTGGAGTTATATTTCATGTGCAAGGAGGGGAGTCTCTAGCACAAAGTTTAGCAACAAGAGACTAATAGAGCCTGACAGAGAAACGCATCTCTCTCACTCTTGAGGCAGCTAAAGCTAAAAAGGAGGGAGGGAGGGAGGGAGGGAGAAAAAAGAGAGAGTAAACACCAGAAGAAGTTGGGGTGTGGGTGTCTGTGCATGTTAGCATTCCGACAAACCAAATCTTTCCTTTTCATATCTTGATGTAGTACGTCTAGGCATATTGCATGCTCATGTAAAAACATCTGTATAATGCCCATTTCATATTAGGTAGACACGTTTAGTACAGGAGATTGGTAGAAAAACATATCCCTCTCTCTCTCTCTCTCTCTCTGTGCAAACAACAGAAGCCACCTGCCTGAAAAGGCAAACAAGGAAAGATGTGTGTTTTCTAGAACATGGTATCATAAAGACACCTGATTTTGTACATGTGATGTATTAAACTGTGATGTGATTTATTAGTATGCATGCAGATGAAATACAGAAAAAATGAAATTGATGCTGGTATGCTGCATGACAGGGTGTCTGTTTTGCAATCAAAGCTGGTCTCAGACAGGAAATCAGTTATATAATTTTTTCTTAAAGGTATCTAGTGTGCTGTACAGATGTTGTTGGGCAGTTTTTGATTCCAGTGGTGGGGTGCATATGCCATCTGTCACCGTGGATGTTCTGAGTATGTGGAGAAGTGAGCTGTCTGTTTTTGAGCAAATATTACAATAAATATACAATGATACGTTGTGATGCCATAACTTTGTATTGCATCAGAAGATTTAGCATATTTAATTTTACAGATTTCATTTTCTTGTCTTGGGGGAAAAACATTTAATTTTGACTAATGACCATTTTTTCGCTGTTCTTAGTGTGTCACTGTCTAATGTATACCAATTTACAGTGTTATTTTTTCATGACGAAATGATTACAGGTTATTGTTTTTTGTTTATTTGTTATTTTTTTTAGGAGCTTCAAAGAAAGAATAAGGAAGTCATGCAGCAGCATGCGGTACGCAAGAAAGTCATCGACAAGAAAACAGAGTGAGTTCTCATCCTCTTGTAATATTTTTCTTCAAATGTTATACAGTGGGACCTCATTATTAAAGTGCTCTGATATAACGAGGTATCAGTTTAAGAAAGGTGATTATGCTGGTTCCATTTCTTAAAATTATTTTTTTTTTTACCCTGATATAACAAGGTAATTTTGATGGTCCCAAAGACTTCTTTATAACGAGGTTCCACTGTAGTTGCAATGTAAAAAATGGTCTGTTGTAAGGAAAGAGATTTTGACAGAGGATGTAATTTTAAAAAAAGGTATGCCACAGCAGTAGGCTTATAAATAATCACATCAAAGGCAGTTTTCCTGTGTTTTCTCTTTGGTATGGTGTGCTGCAGCATGTAAAGATAGATGAAGTTAGGGTATAATATAACACAAGATGTATTCCAGAGAATATATATTCATCTTGCACTTATTCAAAGTGAACTTTACTATCCTATCTGCATCAAGATTTGCCACAGATCGCTTTTTGACCATCTTCTGAATTATGACTAAAAAATCCAAACTTCTGTTTATCCATTTTGTGTACATTTTCTTGTTTTCTTTAATTATCCTTGCAATACTTCCTTATTAAGAGTTGATCTTTAATCACAATTTATTTGCGATTGATATCAATCATAACCATTTTCTTTATAAGACAAGGTAGATTTCCAATTTCCTTCTTCAAGATTTCCCCAAAAGCCATTTATGGCTGCCTTGTGGGAGCTATTAAATGAAGACATGTTTTTTTGTCTTGCTTTTTAAATAACAAAAGTGTTGTCACCGAAGCAAATTTTCCTAGCAATATATCCTGTTCATGGCTTGCCCCAAAGCTGTTTTAAGACTGGGAGATGATGAGGACATTGGTTAATTTTGCACCAAGATCACATCATGCAGTCCCATTTGTCTACTTCTGTGTCCTGTTTCATCTTGCTTTTTAAGAGAGGAGAATGAATACCAGAGGATGTGTATCGATGCTAAGGACAGTAAGCACAAGGAGATGATTGAACAACAACAGTTTCAGAGACAGACGGAACTCAGGAATAGCAGGTGATGTATTCAAAGGATACATCAGTCACACCTTCAAACCAAAACTGAGTCCGAGACGATCGATTTTTGGCCAATTATTCTTAGTTTTGTTATTACTAAAGGTTGCAGGACCTGGGGCCGTTTCATAAAACTTGTTATCTATAACAACTGCTAAATTTGTATGAAAAATTTGCTCTCTGCCAATCAGAGGCCATGATTTCA
Source organism: Hemicentrotus pulcherrimus (assembly GCA_003118195.1). Lineage (NCBI taxonomy): Eukaryota > Metazoa > Echinodermata > Echinoidea > Camarodonta > Strongylocentrotidae > Hemicentrotus > Hemicentrotus pulcherrimus. The sequence goes on along the minus strand of BEXV01000480.1, from coordinate 191,773 downwards.
GTAGCTTATAACAGTAGCTTGTAAATTATTATTTTATGAAACAGCAGCTTGTTAACCCTACCAATGTAACACTGAATTTCAGTGTGATTAACAAAAGAAGAAGTGAATTATATGTACAAACTTATAGAATTAAAATGTTAAACGCTTACAATTTAGAAATAAAATACTTGTTGACATCTTATCGAATCTGTCCATGTTTGATGTAGGGGCCCAGGGGGAAAGATATAAGCTGGGAGGGATCATGTCACATTAATGCAGTGTTTTTTTTGCGCAATAAAGTAACAATGAATGAAGTAAAAATGAAATGAAAATATTTGGCTGTACATATTGGTGGGCCAGCTAATCAGTCGATCAGGTTGCATTCATTTAGCCCATGAATAGCGATTTGCAATTCCAACTGGCTTTACAGATTTTCATTTAAATTAGGAGTAATAAGCGATTATAGAAATGATTATTACTCTGAGCTGTTGATAGAAGAGAGATGAGCCTTCATTTTCCGTAACTTTTGTAACTTTTGAGTTCTCATTCAGTAAATTTCAAGTAAACAGAATTTTAGAATTATTCACGTCAAAATGAAGAGCAGTATCCTGTCTAATTGGTTTGTATTGTTATTTTTGTCTACTGAAATGGCATTTGACAGGCGCAAACTGGAGCAGCAACAGAAGAAAGCCAGCAAGACGAAGGTGGTTCTAGATACTAACTTGGAGAAATGGAAAGATGATATCGTCAAACACAGAACAGTGGTAACTCTTTTTCTCTGTATGCATGTCAGTCTATCGATCACTCCATCTCTCTCTCTTTCTTTCTCTTACTCATCTGTTTTCTCAACGTCTGTATTGCGTACACATTTTCACTCTGTTGCATCTTTTCATTTGTCAGTCTATCTCGGACATTTTACTCCTTTTGAGTTTTCTCTCTCCCCCTCTCTCTGGCTAAATATTTTTTTTTCTTCTCCTTTTTTGATCATTCTGGTTGGAATGCTCCCCAGGGAGTGGAGAATGTGCTTACATTGGGTATGGTCAAGTCTCAATCTGATGACCATGGTAATGGTATATTTTTAAAGCTCTAAAGATACATTGTTGATGTATTGAGTTCTGTAGACATCCAGAATGTGGGTATTGTTGTTCATAATCTTCTTCTTAACAAAGATTTATGTTATAATACATGAAAGTAATATATAAGATTTGTGAGGTGCCAAATCCACTTGAAATCGATTGCTCAAGGCACACTTCTGAAACAAAATCAAAGAAAAGAGATAACATAAAGGCATCTGCATTCAAAGAAACAGAAGTAAGATTTAGATAGAACATACAAAAATGACAGAACAATTGATATGCTGAATCAAACATATATATGTCTTAAGATTGTTTTATTTTCATTATTTTCATAAATTTTATGTTTGATACATTGACAGGTTCAGGAGCAGGCAATAGTGAAGGCCGAGAAAGTTGTTCAAGAGAAAGCCCAGAAGGCTCATGAGCTTCGGATCGTCAAGGAGAAAACACACAAGGAAAGAATAGCCAGGTAAAATAAGTTTGAATATATAGGATGATTGTAGGAGTGTTGGATTGTCCTCTAGGTTTCCAGTCACAAGATTTGCGGGTATGAATCTTTGTTCTAGATGCACTTGCCTTTCATGCCAATTAGTTACCGGTAAGTATTTTGATTTATATAAAAAATAGTATTCAATTTCGATTTCAAATTTATTCTACAAATTTGAAACATAATCAATAAAAGTAAAATATTTATGTAAATAAAAGAAAATATGGAATGATAAAAATATATAAAAAATTGTGGGAATGGTGGATTTTTCTCTAGATTCCCAGTCACAACCAAAAACATTATAATTAGATCGTTTTAATGCTGCATGTAGATATTTAAGGAGAGACAATTTGAACATGATTTCATTGGTATCTTGCTAATTGTTGTTGATACATCACTTGAGTGATACTTCAGTAATAAAGGAACAGAGACAGAATGACAAAGACATACAAAGAAAAGGAGAACATTATAAGAAAAGCCCAGGACTTGTCCTGATTAATAGTCCATGCAGGGCAGGTAATATAAAAAGATACAAATCATTAGAAAAAGCAATATATTTGACTGATTTGCAGCATGTCACAATTTTTTGTTTTGAAGAGGATAGTTGTCTAGGCATCATTGTATTTAGGGGGAGGGGAGGGTGGATAATTGTTCTTGGGAGTAGTTTTCCGGCAGTTAGCTGTCCAGTGGGTTATAATTCCGGATATTCATCCTCATACAATAATACACATGTTCCGTAACATCAGATAGAACTGTCCTCAAGAATCTTATTTCTTTCTATTTTTCTGTAGGGTTGCCGAGGATGCGGAGGCGTTGGCAAGGTACACCGAGCAGAAGATCAAACACAAGGATCAGAAGGTCGAAGAGGTCATCGCCAAGAAGCAGCAGGAGATCGACAAGTCGCGAGCGGTGGCGCATAACTCGGCCAAACTCAGAGAGCAGATACGCAACCAGTACACAAAGTGAGTTGATTACTGACGCATCAGCAGCGGCCGGTTTTCTGACAGGGCTCAAACTTAAAGCAGTTGTCAGGGTGCCACTAACCACCTCATATCCTCTTAGGCAGTATTTTTCAACTGGGATGCTGCAGCATCCTAAGCTGGACAGAGGTTAAGGGAGGTAGTAGGCTGACTGTTTTACCTGGTAGGATGTGAACATTAATGCGGTTGGATTGGCATGAGTAACTTGTAAAATGGGGCCTGACCAGAATACTCCCCAGGGAGTGGAGCATGTGCACTATCATGTGCATATCAGCAATTGAATCCAGTGACCAGGGTAATATTAATTACTATGTAAAGCGCTTAGAAACTTAGCATTACTTTCTTCACAAATGTTACTGCTTCTATTATTATTATCATTTTGTAATTTTATTTCTGTTCTCTACTCTTGTCTTCTAGGTCTTTTGACTGCATGGCCAAGAAAGCCGAGCTGGAGTCCAAGCTTGGTGCAGGTCCTAGTCTCGGGACCAAGAACTACTCCCATGTCATCATCTCATGATTTGGAATGTCTTCTACTGCGTCTTCAACTTGTTTATTTTCAGTAAGGAGCCCTCTTTCATCCATCAGTCCACCAGCAAGGGTTAAAAGTTTAAAGCCTGTCTGCACTAGTTTGGCCAGGAGGAATTAGACCTCCCTGCATGGTCACTGGCAGGTGGTTATCTCATCCAATCAGCTCTCAATTAACATTAGAAAAAGGGGACCATGGGGGATCAACGGGTACCGCTCAGGCATTGTTGGCTGTATAGAGGGTGCAAGTAGCTACAATTAGTGCAGTCCCGCGTTAAAGGTTTTTATGGCAGTTGCTCCTATATAGCGATTGATTTGCGGTCAATTTCCTACTCTCACGAAATTCTTAACTTCAACTCTTTACCGAACACTATAGCTAACCCTAACAAACCCTAAACCTATAAACCTAAAACCTCTGCCAAAATTATATATAACCTGGGATTTCTACCAAAGTCTTTAATATTATTTTATCTGTTTCCAGTACAAAATCAAACCATATAGGTGTTAATAGGGTGGTCATTGAACTACAATTAAGACTGGATGTGGATAATTAAAAAAGACATATTGTGTTGCACAAAGCAATCCTTCCATCAATTGGTGAATATTGTTTTGTGCAAATTCACACGTTTTGCAAACAAGTGACATGCAGAGAGGTGAAGAAAGCAAATAAATGGGAGGCCTGAATTAAGAGGGTGAAAGTTACTTCAAAATGCTTGCCCATGCATCCAACAAACTTAACTTGCCATTGTCTATAGCATAGACTCCTGCATGCCTGTTGTCCAGGGGCAGTTACAAATAACAAATATCAGGAGTTCGACAGGAACTGTGTCCAAATTTTTTCAAAACGTCAGGTCTTTGTCTTTGTTCAAATGAAAAGTCGGTCTGAATATTAAAGTGAGCCCTTAACTAAATTGTCTGTATCACGTTTCTTGGCACTAATAAGTTTATGTAGTGTCATGAGTGTACTATATTTCTACAGTATGTTGTGCATGTCTTGGCTAAAATAATTTATAGCATTCTTATACATGTAATCATTATTCATTGTAGACTTCCAAATACTTTATTGATATAAATTCCAAATATACTGTCGTATTTGTTGAAGGCGAACAACCTAGAGATAAAGTTTATTGGAGCCATGGGTGAACGAAAAGATGTCATAAAAAGATGACTCTTAAAGCTTATCTGTACTAGTTTACAGGAGGGATTAGAGCACCCTGCAAGGTCACTGCACAGGTGGTTATCTCATCAACTCAGAGGATCATGGGTGACCAATGGTCACCGATTAGGCATATTTTTCAATATAGAGAGAGCAAGTAGCCACAAGTAGGACAGTGTGGCTTTAACTCATTCATAAAGGCTAATCTTTCCACATTTTTATGTAATGTCAAATGTTGTATTACATTTCTTTGCTTACTTAGATGTAAGTTGTGCATGCCTGTGCTACTATAAACCCTAATATACCGGTACATGTATTCATTTTTTTCTCCAATATAGACTTTGAGACTAATATTCCAAATACTACCTTGTTTATTAATGGGCAATCTAACCTTGAGATATAATTTATGTGAGCCATAGGTGAAAACAAAATCTCATATAAAGATTGCTTCTGTCTACAAATACATCTGTTTCTTCAATGTATAACTCTATGAATGGACAAAGTTNTACAAATACATCTGTTTCTTCAATGTATAACTCTATGAATGGACAAAGTTATAAATTTGTTCCCAATCTCATGAGATTGATGTTTTTATGCATTTACGTTGTGTATGAATACCTATGCCTACTCTGCCCCTCAGTGTTAAAGTCCATTGTTCGTTCCTTTTTGCTGTGTTGTAATTGTAAGATATCGTGATGTGAACTTACCAAAACCTCTTGAAACATTGCCAAACACCTTGCCAAAGTACCGTGATTGTCACCACAAAGCATTGTAAAAACAAATATTTCTTGATACAATACAGGAGTAATTGTACCAAATTGGATCAAAAGAAACTGTGCACAATTACTTCAGGAACAACTCATTTCAAACTTGTCAGTGAAAATGTTCATGCAATTTACATCTTGTTTGTATTTGTATTACTAACTTTTTAATCTTACATATTCTTTTTTATGATTTGTAACTTACATTCCATTGGTATGAAGCTGAAGTGCTGCCCCTATTTTGCTTTCCTATTTGTGCAAGAATGTAAATAATATATGCTTTTCTTTCTCCTTTATAGTCTTTCCTCTATGCAGAAACTGTTGGGGTTACCCCATACTTTGTCCCACCAATTACTATTCCCATTTGTAAAAGTTTGCCATTATATGTTTAATGTATGTTGCATTCCTGCCCAGAGACATTTGTTTGTTTTGTTATGTGCTACCTAAAAGCTGAATACTGGTACTTTTTATTCTTTTGTGCATGTACATATCACCAGAGTTTTGTGAGTGTGCTGTTTTCTCTTTGAGTATTGAGCCAATTTATGTGTATTGGGCTAAATTGAAAGCAGAGCGAACTAATGATTTAAAAACGATTATGGCATGCTAAATTTACTGCACAGTAAATGTAGAGGATTTCAGCATTGAAATAANGGGGGTGGCGAGTCAACAAAGCTATTTTTATCTTAAAAGGGCAGATACCAGGGGTAATTGTAGATGTTTTCACCTAGATTTTACCCTTTTTTCACCTTGTTGTACTCATCTTGATACACAGGTATTAATTGCTTGCAAACATGCGATATGATCTATGCTCTGGTGACAATTGCTCCACAGTCAATATTCCATGTTCTCACCTGGTTTTTATCTTAGTGTGGTCTACAAGTATCCTAAATGCACATGCCTTCACTATGAACATGACGGACAAAGAAAGCGGACAAAATATACAGTTCCTCAGGTAGACAAAGGAACATCCCTTCACTGCTATTATGTAAAGATGTGAATATGCATGTGACACCTGTTCTACACATTTTTACATAATAGCAGTGAAGGGAAGTTCCTTTGTCTACCTGAGGAACTGTATATTTTTTCCGCTTTCTTTGTCAGTCATGCTCATGCCTTGATTGGTAGCTAGGTAGCATGTGATATGGTTTAATGACGTATGCTCTGGCGGCAATTGCTCCACGGTCAATATTCTACATGTGAACTAACTGTTTGTTCACACGTGCCATATGGTATACTGTGGCGGTTTGTTTAAAACGTTTATGAATGGCAACTAGCTTCAATTTACTGAGCTGTGTTTTAAGGTACAATAAATGTGAAGCGTAATTTGCTTGTGTTATTATAAAAAGAATTTAAAAAAACTGCTGCTGATTTCTGAACATCAATTATTGACCATAACACTATATCTAATCCTATTAAATCCAAATGCTAAACCTAAATATAATCCAACCTAAAACCGAATTGGAACCTTCATTTTATATCTTTGACGAAATATAACTTGGAACAGATATCGCCAGAGCAAATGTCGGAGCACCTTTGTTGTATATGGTAATCAGAACACGGAGAATGAGTATTGTGTGTGTAGAAAGTTCTGTATATACATGATCAAATTAGTGTACCTTTAATAGTTATATTGAACACCTGAAATATTATTTTAATGTGTCAGTGTTTTCTGTGTGATGTGTAGTGAAAATTGAAGTACTTACCAAATTTTTATTATGCTATAAATAAATTTGCTTTGAATAGAAGTGTTTTTAATACAAAGAGAGTAATTTTTATCTGAGGATAATTTATGCACCATGGACACTTCCTTATGTATTGTCTTTTTTAGTGTTTTTTAGAAAACAGAAATGTCACAGTACAAGTTCAGGTAGAAATTCCTCTGTAAATATGAATTCCATGTACAAGTATATGTTGGCACATTATTTAATGAAAAAATAGAGATTTATTGTTGTTAATGAATTATGTATTACATGTATTAGATTCATCCTGTAGGACGTGATATTAAATTCTTCACGAGTAGCAGGGATTGTATGGCATCTTCTTAGCGTTAATTTCGTTAGATTCATTTTGATCAGTGAAATAATATGCTTATAAATGCTTTTAATGAAAAGAAAATGCTGTGCTCGTTCAAAATATCAATTAATTATGACATGTGCTAGCAAGTTCTTACGAATGTCATAAAAATAATATGCAGAAGATTCAAAATTGAACATCAATAATATTTTAATTGCAATGATATGTATTGCATTTTTTTCTGATATGATTCAGGATACTTGAATCAATAATTTTATAAAGATATGAAGCAAATTGCTTCATCTACTACTACTCCTCCTAAACCACACTTTTCTTATTTTACAACTCATCATTTTCCTTTTGTCTTTAAGTACTAGGAAAACATAAATGGCTCTTGAGAACAAACAATAATGTATTATAATACATGTATTTGCATGCATTATGTCTTGTACTATTGTATGTATTACTATTAGATATATGCATGGAAAATGTTTTAATTACCGGTATACATTTTCTTTAATAAAGTAAAATTAAAATATAATTCAATTCATATCCAGAGATATATATTTATCTGAAATTCAATGGACTCTATGTTTGTTAATCATCTGTCAGTCTAGATGTTTTTTAAAGGTTGTATTCCTTTAAGTTTACCAAAGTGAGAAAAGCCAACTATTTCAAGCAGGGACGATACATGTATAACGATTTCCATTCCAATATCATTCTTTCAGATTTGTAAAACCTTAATCTGTTATCCTGAAAAGTGACTAAAAGTACTGACAGTCTATCTTTATGTGCTGTAATATAAAAGGAAGGTACAGTTTCCTACAAGAGCTCTATTTATGCATATTTCTGTGTACCTGTATATGTAGAAGAAAGAAAGTGATTATTTATATTGCCGAATGAACAAAGAAAGAAAATGTATAAAGTACTATAAAGAAATTCATAAACATTATGTCCATGTGTAGGTTATTATGTAAACACCACTCTTGATTATCTAGATCTGTAAATTGATGTACTGAAAATAATTCCTATGTATTGATGTATTAGTTGATACCATACTTATACATGTACCATAAGATATGCGACGACATTGGCAATATTAATCAAATTTGACTAATAGCCATTATAATACCAAACGAACAACAACAACAACATACAATATAAGATAAACCTTTATTAGAGTTCAGTATTCTTTAACCTTGTTGGATATTTATTTATCAATTGTTCTCCTGTATGCATTACAACTTAGTTTTTAACAATAATGATGATAATTCGCAACATTTTAAATTGCCGTGATATGGATAGAGCATACCGGTATGCTAGAACAAAAATTAATGAAAACAAACCTTCGATAATGATTGTTTATTATTCCAGTAGAGGGGTCATAGGCAAGTAGTCTCAAACACCTTACTGGGGATGCGGAGGTTGTGAGTTCGATCCCCGGCACGGAATATGTCCTTCGGCAGGTATTTTATCTGTAATTGCACCTCTCCAACCAGGTGTGAAATGGGTACTCGGTAGGATGTGAAAGTCGTTGTAGTGTGCTCAGCATTGGGAGCGTCTGTTTAAAAGGCGTCTGGCTAGAATGCTCCCCAGGGAGTGAATGGGGTGCATACAATGTATGCGGGCAGGCCTGAATCCAATGGCCAGGATAATAATATATCTGTAAAGTGCTTAGAGATTTAGAGAGTGGCAAGCACTTCATAAGCACCGTTTTTATCATTGTTATTTATAAATCCAGAATATTATTATTAATGCTTGGTGTTGATATATGTGACACAGACTGACCCTTGTAGAAATCCTATATTTGTAACTCCTAGCAAAAGGAGGGGTGAGGCAGCAATTTTTTGTTTAAAAAAGTACTAGCATCTCGTTATAAAGTAAATGCCATGTAGTTTCTTGCCCCATGTCTACATCCCCCCTATGATTATACATCGATTCCAAAGTACCCATTTCAGTATGTAAATTAACATAGTTCATGCAGAGTAATGTTGAGTACAGATGTATAAAATATGTATGTGTTCATTCCTTATTTAGTTTTTTGTGAAATGATTTGCTCTTGCTTGTGAAAAATGTCTATTTATGCATTTGTAAAGTAGCTGCCATGTCTTTGCTGTAGTCAATGGATGCACATGGTAGTTTAAAAATGCAGGGTGTACAATTATGCTAAAAGATGCAAAAAAATATATTGAATATGAAGGTGTATAGAAAGAACTTTGACGATAGTACATGTATTATGGAGAACAAAAGCAGTATAATAAATGTGGTGCTAGGATGGATTGATTTCTTGTCTGGCTGTGTATTATTACAGGGCAACCAATATCTTTATGTTGAGGATTAGAGGTAGGAGATGATTAGAGGGAGAAATTGAGGGAGAAATTGAGATAGAGAGACACAAACACACAAAATGCAGAAGAAGGGAAAGGGTAAAGGGTAAGAGCGAGGATGAGAGAGAGAGAGAGAGAGAGATGAGGCAATTTTACTGATCACCACCACATCACTAGCATCATAATCATAATCATCAATACCACCACCACTATCATCATGCTTATCAACATAGTCATCATCATCATTACAATCATCAATATTATACCACCACCACCTTCATTACGTTTTTTATTCATTGTCAATACCATCACTATCATCATCATCGCCATCATTATCGATGCCACCACCACTACCATTGACACTTTCATAATCCTCGTAAACATTATCATCAGCATCTTGTCATTTTCCCACAGACAATAGTTTACTGTAACATAAAAAGCAATTTCCTCAAAATGACAAATAAGATGAAATACAGAATATTACAGAACAAGTACATCAAGATTTGTTTGCTGAAAAACAGAAGTGTACATTGATATTTTATACTATATTTATTCATCCATAATTCATAGTCTATGTATCAACAAATATCAAGCATCACTAAAAAAAAACTTATTTCTCTGGAAAAAGAATGAGAATAGAGTTGATACTAACTGCTTGTGTATTCATATTTTCAATAAGTTCCCATGGAATAAGGTAATTTAAAGATGTAAGCAGAAATTATGAATAAGAAATTGATTAAAAACGATGCATAACAAGACAATTGAAGAATTAAAAACCAATTCATTGCTTTTTTTTAAATGCTTAGCTTCCAATGAGTTCTCAAAATTAAATTAAGCAATAATGAATCAATCTCCTCTCAAAGCCGCAATTTTTCTGCTTTTCATCTTGAAAACATAAAAATCTCTTTAAAAAAATTAATGGGTTGTATCCCGATTTTGAATCCAGAGCTACCACTTCGCCTAAATATTGAGTTTCATAGTGCACACTCAAATATAGCTTTTCCCAAGACAATGTGCTGGAACACTGTAACCTGTAACGTTGGGTACTTGCAGCAAACGTTAAAAGGTTCATGAATAAGCATTGCTGCAAAAACGGCTGTTATTACCAGGTTCTGAGTATGTATAATGACATCTTGCAGAAACGTTGGCGCTTTCTTTGGGGAAGTGGAACTTGCAACTTTAAAGAAAACCATACCATTTCAGTCTGTGATCATCAACATGGCACCATATTCCTTTTGGTTCTTGAGGCACTCAGTGACTCTCCACCCCTTCGTCCTCCTTACTATCGTTCCTTTCGTCATCCATGTCTTCCTCATCGCTGTCCAACAAATCATCCTCAACCCCCTCATCGTCCTCCTTATCATCATGAACCTGGTCATCACCTCCCTGCTCATCCTCCCTTTCATCAGGGGACTCCTGGCCATTTTCCGCCGAGCCCTGTGAGTTTGTTGACTGTCCAGCAAAGTCAGACAGGTCAGGGATAGTCCTCACAACTCTCCTCATTTTTATATTTCCAAGGAATTTGGGGCTTCCATCCCACGACCTTAAGACCTTCAGGTTTCGCCCATCACAGATGTCAGGAATTTCTTAAACAGAACAAAAGTGAAAGGAAATGTATCAAACTACCATTATATAGTAAGGAGCTCACATTTTACACAGATTTGTTAATTAAAAGGTGACATTTCCTTACACTGAATTATATGAATCCTTCAATCACTATTCATTATTCACTTTTTTTAAAAACAGAGTTATTTTTCAATCCCTTGTTGCTACCATATATTTTTGTCACTATTTGGAGGAAAATGGTCAACAAAATTCATGATCAATAGGGCAAACTTATAACATAAAATTAAGAAAAGGAGCTATATCTGTACCAACTGAATATGGAACTATGAGCAAGACAGTTTAAAGTATGGTAATGTAAGAAACTATTTGAAGGAACAGTTATGAAGTCGTTAAGTTATTTGATTGCAACCAAATGGAAGATTTGTCGTAAAAAAGTTACAGAAATAACACAGGATGTACTGTTGTACAACACAAGAAATCCAGCAAAAAATCTACAAAAGTGTTGTAGGATGTTCTGGATTGTGCTCTGGAAATTTCAGACAATCCTTCAAAATGATGTTGATGAAGTATTCTAGCAGTCTTGGCAAAGAATTTGTAATTGATATCATTATAAACAGGTAAATTACCTAGTCATCTGAAGCAGGTCGAAACAGAAGAAAATTTCAAGAGTCTCTTAAAAACACATTTGTTCGTTTGTTAAATTAGTACAATGTTATGACAAAGCAGGTGTTTTTTCCTCTTCTCTTCCCTCATGTCTGCTATTATACCTCCTTTTCTTTTTTTCTGAGCGCATATGGACTTCAATCTATTTTTGTGATATGCGCTATGCCAGAATGGTTTATTATTATTATTAGTCTACTCACCCAATCCACAGGTATTGAACTGCTCTTCCTCTCTCTTCTTAGTTTGATTGATAACGTCTTCTCTCGTTGCGTGCTGCCTCCCACTTCTTGATTTGATGCTATTAACAATTGATATCTGCTCCAGCTCCTCTTCAAACCTCTCAAGATACCTGGACAGAGGAGACGGGCCATTGGATACCAATCAATGATCAAGAATCAATGTCGGACAAAGTAATCTGATTTGAGGTACATTTATACAGTGTAGGTAATCTGACATTTCTACAATGACATTTGGTACCTGAATTTCGGATTCTGTGTGAACCAGATCCAACTTTTAAAATATCATTGTCTAGTCCTGCCTACAACATGAACTTGTAATGCATTTCTACTCAAGTTTACAATTCTCAGTCTACTGGCCAATCTTCAACAGGAAGTTCATGTGCATGTCATTACCTATGTAGAAGTATCATGGTCTTATAGACTATAGGTAGTCAGTTTACTGTGGATCTCACGGTATGTGGTTCACATTCCTGTCACTTCACCAACATGCGTTGGCAAGACATTTATCTATGTTTGCCTTTCTCCATCTAGGCGAGGCAAATAGTTAACAGGTAGAAAGCAATCCCTTGAAAGCTTGCATACCTTATTGTGGAAGCTCAGCTGAAGCTGTGGTAAATTAAAGTAAGATACTTTGTATTAAAGGTAACGACCAGTTATGGTCATGCGATTGCATTGTGAAAGAAACGTTGTGGAATCGATCAGAAAAGGTTGATCATCTAGCATCATCTAGCATATAAGTATTGGTGTGTACTGCAAGGTTCAGGAATCATCAAAATGATAAGAAATTTGGCCCAGTCTTCGTAAAGTTACAGGCACTGTACACAGAAAGATGCATATGGGACTATAAGCACAAATGCGCGACACATGCATTAATCTCTCACAGACCATGGATAAACTAATTTACCAAATATCTATTAGTAGGTTGTTTCCCTGCAAAATTGTTATCATTATGTATTAGTCAAAACATATTCTTTCACATGATTGGAAATAAGAGCTTCCGTTTCATTTTTTGAAATTGGGGCGTTTCCAATACTGGTCTTTACCTTTAAGCACAGTAGAGTATATTTGGATCATAGCTGCACTACAGATTTTTGATGTACCACTATCAACACTAATGCGTTATCATCTATTATTCTTAACAGTACAGTCAAACCTGTCTACAGCGACCGCCTAAGGGAAACACAAAAAGTGGTCTTTATAGAAAGGTTCCTTTATTACATGTTTCAATGATAAACCATTTTCAAGGGAAACAAAAATGTTGTCTTTGTAGACAGGTGGTCTTTATAGGCAAGGGTCACAAAAGCAGGTTTGACTGTAGTAGTTATAGCAGTAGTGGCAGTAGTAGTTAAAGTGGTGGTAGTAGTGGTGGTAGTAGCAGTGTTAGTATCGATATTATTATCATCATCATCATTATTACTATTATTATTATCATCAGAAGTATTTAATATAAATTCATAATAATACCTTTCCACTAGTTCCTCTGCATCTGCTCTGCTGTAGTTTGCTTTATCTGGTTCCAATGCGTCTTGGAACCATTTCAACTTCTCTATGAGAATAGAGTTCTTGAAGGCGGTGTCTTGATGAACTCTAGTCAGAAAAGACAGAGACCAGAGAAAATTAAAAGAAGCATACTTTCTTAGCTCTAACACTTTCTCTGTCACTAAAAAAACATTATATTTCAACTGAAAAATCAGTATATTTCATCTGAAAATTCATACTAGTAAATTCAAATGCTTGGTCACTGACAGTTGGTAATCTCATCAAATCATCTCTCAATTTAAATACAAAAAAGGGGATCATGGGGGACCAATGGTCACCGATTAGGCATTGTTTGCTATATAGAGGGCGCAAGTAGCTATAAGTAAAGCAGTGGGGCTTAAGTTTTTAAAAAATACATTAAAAGAGCGATGCAATGACAAAATATTGATGATTCAATTACAAATATCCAATCGATACAGCCTCAAGAATCCAGTTCTGTATCCTTGGGTTTATAACACATGTTTAGCTTTTTATTAATAATACAAGTGTTACTAGAGAGACATAATGTGTGGAATAGAGAGACATATCAAACCCATAATACTACATTATACATTTATCTTAAAATGTGAATCTTGTTTGCTTGTGAATCTTGTTTTCTTGTATCTGTCAAATTGACAAAAATCTCTGCAATCATCCATACTTGCATTGTAATAGGACACTCAATTTCAAAATGATTTTACAATTCACATTTTCAAGAAATTTCCCTCAATCATGGATGCCTTCACTTACTTTCTGACCCTCTCTTTGTGCATCTCCCTTCCACCTAATTTGGCAGCCTTCCTGCTCTGTGGATGGATCAGCTTCACACACCTGGCAGCCACCTTGGTCTTTCCTGCTTTCGGCTGCAAGAAAATAAAACATCAATAATATATTGTTTTAGAGCAGGCTAGATTTATCTATGTATGTATGTGCCGATGGTGAACGTTCATAAATGTATGATTACGTACATGTACATGTACATGTAGGATAACTTTATACATCAGACAGATATCCTAGGGGACTTCCTACAGTAGGCCAACAACTGTCTTCATACAGACAAACCTGCCTAGCAACCATAGAAAGACCCCATTTTTTTTTCTTCCCTTGAATATGGTTTTTTTTACCGAATCCTGCAACTGACTAAAGAAACCTGTACATAAAGACCATTTAAATATAATAAAGTCAAAGAGCCCTTTCCATGTTTTCCTGAGCAGTCTTAAGATACAGGTTTTTACTGTAAACGTACCGGTAAGCTGTTTTGGGTGCACAGCAGTGCGAGGCAGTGGGACATCATGAGTGCTCATGTACGGGGATTAATTTGGCTTGTGTAAAGAGCTCAATGACCTCTGGGAGGGGGATGGGAGCAGGTACTCAGATACGGTTTTGAACACTCGTTCGTTAGCTTGTTATTTGGGTAGGGTTGGCTCCTCTCTTTAGAGAGAGAAGCCGGCCATAGGGTTTCCTGTGCGAAGTTTGGTCGCACAATTGTTCCACCAAACTTTGGACTAAAATGTCATTTTATCGGATTCACAAAATTTTCTGTTTTTTCTTTGGCGCTCTGCAAGTTTCCGGGTTTCCGATCAGCAATGCGAACAATGGATTCAACATAATAGAATAGGTCTACCCCTAGTTCACTGTTTACTTTATTGGTTGTCGGTCTTCCTGAGGATTTATTTATCGCTCATACATGGAACATGAAAGTCTCCGTACAAAATGCGTCAAGAAAATCCCTGCGTAACCCATTTTTTGCATTGCAACAAGTGGCTCGGAAATCAGAATTGTCAGCGATAATCCTTATTTTTGAGGTTTCGTCTGTCCGCCATTATGAAGACGATCCTTGTTTATGTGTACAATATTTATTTTCGGACCAGTGCCCCTACTGTACTGATCATTTATGATTTAGAGGTCTAGCAGGTCTAGAACATAGAAGTCTATTTTATCAATTAGGTCTAATTAACATTCACATTGTTCTAGATCTAGATCTAGATCTAGATCTAGTTTTTCCTCCACTTTTTTCTGAAAGTGAAATGAAGAAACAGAATGCTGTACTTGATTGTGTGTAATATCAATCTCATCATCACTACATGTAAAAGCTTATTTGACATCCTGCATTGATACTATCGGGTCTATTTTTCTTCTTCTTCTTCTAATTTATGGTGTAGGGCAAGGCCTATGCCCTATGCCCTATGCCACTATTTAAAGGTAAAGGCACTCGTAAGTCAATTCACCAACACAAAATTTAGTATGTGGGACAACTCAATAAACCAAGTGCTTAGAAACCATACCGGTGATGGCATTATCTACATCAAAGGGAACACAAAATGAACACGAACTGCATTTAAACTACTTACCATCTTAATGGTTAAAGGCAAACAGCTGTGACAAATGAAATCACGATATCTAGCAGGAAAAAAAAAATGTGACGCAAAGATGTTCACACAATCATGTGGGTGATCTATCTGGTCGCAAGAGGTCGCTGAAAACGTGAAACAACAACAACACTATTTTCCTTTTTGAAACAGTCTGGATCTAGGCCTATCTTCCTATTTGATTATTTGATACTTTTTTCAAGATGCAGTACACCGTAATTGTTTTTATCGTGGTAGTGGTATTGGTAGCTATTCTAGTACAACTGGAGCTCGAATCAGAACCACTTATAGCTCAAAGATCCGCAACTCTCTCGTCGGACAAACACGAGACTTTTCGGATGGTTACTGACCTCCAAGGTTATCACAAGGTAATCGGCGGGGGAGAGACCGGCGGTGCGCCGCGCCGGGATGCGGGCTGCTGTCGGCTGCAGCTGCATCTTTGCAGAAATTGCGGTAGAATAGAATCCTTGGTTAGGCCTATGTCTTTTATCTTTATGAATTAATATATCTCTGCATTTATTGGAGAACTTGCATTGCATTCAGTATGATAATTGATTTATGAGAACTAGATAGAAGTCTATGCCCTATTTAGACCCTTCTATGGCTCGACATCTAGACTAGGTCTAGTCTAGACTCTATGTGAAAAGAGAATAGGCCTAGATCTAGTCTATGTGCTAACTGTCTGCTACATGTAAATAGTCTAAATTGAAAGTATAAAATCATGATTGCTGTTGTTTACTGGTGTTATCAGTGTTTCATTCTTTTGGAGAATATTTACGCTTTCTCTTTTGTTATTTGTAGTGGATGACATTTGTCGTGTACGTTGCTGAAGACTTGGATAGCTCCCCCCAAGTGAAGATGGGAAAGCCTTTCCGAATGTATGCCAGCTCTCCAATCGGAAAGATCGAGATTCCAGCGAAGTTCACCAAGCATCATTATCCATCTCGGGTTGAATTTGAGACCAAGGGCGCTATGGTGTCCGTCAAATCAAATTTTAACATAGAGGACGGTGAGATGGCGGGTTTCTCCAAACTGACTTGGAAAATCCATGCCAAGAGGAAAAGTTATCTGTACTGGGTATGTATGCGAATGAGCAGGATGCAGCTGTAGGTTTGCTCCATGTGAACCAAATATCGTAACAGGACAACCCCCCCCCCTCCCCCAAAGACAACCATCCCCTTAGGACAATTACCCCCTCCCCCCCCCCCCCCC
>BEXV01000480.1:120301-140875 GCA_003118195.1 Hemicentrotus pulcherrimus | reverse complement strand
CCCCCCCCCCCAAAAAAAAAAAAAACGAAGAAAATGCAATAAATTAATGAAAATTCTTAATTGACGTACAATACGGTGCGGAAACAGCCTTGGGGTGATTTCTTGAAAGTCTTTGCCATCGTGTCAAGGAGATAATGGAGGTTTTTGTCCGTTAGTTTTGTTATTGCATTTTATCAAACATAATAGATTCATATCAATATTCTGCTCATAAAATTAAGTCTCTTTATTTAAAGGATAATGAGTTAATATCTAATACGTCTAAATTAGACCAGAAAGAGGGATCAGACAATCAATATTGTTATGCCACGGAGCTGTAATTTAGTGTTAGATGAGAACATGCATGGATTTTGTGTTTTCCTTTAATTCTTTGTGGCATCTCGTTGGCCTAAATCATAGATGTCGAAATCAATCATTTGTTTTCTACAATCCCCTTAAAAAGTTATCTATGAAAACAAAATAATAATGGTTAATGTCTTCGAGGGAAAACACAATCTGTTTCCACCACTTGAGAACTACCCTCACGAATGAAAATCTGTTCCATAAAGTTTCAATTTTATTCTTAAGATATCCATTTTGTGCTTATCAGCGATTACACATGATAATTATCTGTGATATATTTTATTAAAAGAATCAACACGAGAGGAAAAACTGTTCTGTTCTCTTCCATAAAAAATTGGGAAATTATACCAACTTCATACGAAAGTGAAGTTAAAAAAATATCATTATTAATATGTTTTATTGCCTCTATTGAACGTTTAAGAATATACTTTTACAAAATTCAGAACGCTATTCCAATATGATATGCATTAAAATGAACAAAGTTTCTCAGTGAAAACATTAAGGAAGTATCAGTGTCAGAGAGAACTTATTAATACGATTATTATACACAATAACTTTTTAAAGCAATTGTGAAATACTTTTTACTATACTTTCCTCAGTTCAACGCCGAAATAAACAAAGTAGAACATCTCATTACATTTTGCTAAAAAAAAACACTATCAGTTCATAACTTAAAGTGATACAAAAATTAACTTGGTTTTGTTGAGGTTACAAGTGTTTCTAGTTATACAAATTGTCTTATTTTCACCCTTAAAACTCGATTATTATCTTTATGTTGTAACTTTCGGAGCTGTTGGCACTGTGAATTTTGAATATTCTTTACCTTCAACTTCCTTGTTAATGTTGACTATAAATCGTTGAGAGCTAAGGTCCGATACGTGCTGACAAATCTCAAAGCAACCGACATTTGGATATGTCCAATGGGAAAACTTTATTTAACAGTGAAACGGCTTTGTCAAACATACAACACTTGTCTATAACTGCTCATAGTTTTTCAAAGCTCCGTAATCGAAGAAAGTAGTTAGTATAATTTTGGTCTAAGACCAACCTCATCCAAAACGAAAGTTTGTTTGTACATCTAATGGTATAAATCAATTACTTCGAGTGTCTTAGTTTGGAGCGAGCAACGTGTACGAGCAAAATATTTGACACTTCGTCATCGTGTCGTGCGATTTATCATCGACACATACTGGGGAAGATATTAAATTACAAATATACAAGTCTGCTTGACCGAATAAAGGATGGCTGCTGCTTGAAATTTGCAAATTTCAAATTCGCGGGGCTAAGGTTGCAGTCACCTCCGTCTCGTAAGCCTATGTCGCTTCATGACTATACCTGTTATTATCATAATCACTATAATGTAGTCCTATATAATTATCTGCACTACTTTATATTAAAGACAGCATCATGCTCTAAAGTCCTCCTTTTATACCAGTTGTTGACAACTACCCCAAAATACATGTATGACCACACCTCGAATCCAGTTGGCACCCGCGACGATCTCTATAACCCCGTGGCATCTTAACTAACGGCCTCAATTTTGTAAACGAACATAGCTTTCATATCATTCAAGGCCCTCATGAATGCTGCAAATGTCACAAGACGTATACCATGGATTATTTTGTTTAAGGAGGAGGGAGGGGGGGGGGTGGGGAGGGGGTCTTCTTTGGTCCGATAAAGCATATAGAAGCTGTGTTTGATTGCCAAGCATGTAGAGATGAAGGGTATTCTTATTACTACTTTATCTGACAAATCAACATAATTCAATATACAAATACTATTTAAGATAAATACAAAATTGTGTAACAATTATGAAAATATTGAATGAACCACGTATACAAATATATATATGTGTTTCGGGGCATGCTACCCCCAGCTGCCTGGAAGGAAAAAGAAGAAAACAACAATTAGAGAAAACACACACACACACACACACACACAAACAAAAAAACGATTTCAGTCACAGTAACCGTATTCCTCCTGATGTTCGAGTTGGTTCGTTACAACGTACATGTAAGATGACCGCTGTAATGTCCAAATCTGCATACTTGACGGCCTACTTTGAATCTTTCTGATTCGGGAGATGGCGTTGGGAGGAGACACTCCTTGTAACCCCAATTGTTAACAGGTCATCACTAAAAGGCTTTACAGGACCCCCATCCTGTTCGCCCCATCGTCATCATCCCTCTCCATATGAATCGAATTAAAGAAATATTCGCACCCTGGGTATTTCTCTCTCTCCAAAGGCGTTCCCCCTTTTCTCAAGTTTTCAAACAAAACGAAAAAGGACCTCCGGCCCCCCTCCAGGATGCCAAAAATGTGGCGCTTCATACCGATGTACGATCTTAATGCACTCCCAGGAATGATTACAAAAACACATTTGAGAAACTTGCGTGTTTCATACTCCACTGTTCAAAATAGAAAACTCTTCATGATGAAATGACGCGATGCCCAGTAGAACATGGCGTGACTTACTTTGTTGTTGAAGTAGAAATATTGTCATCATCAGAAGAGAGGAAGGGGTTAGCGGGTTGGAGCTTTAAAGGTAATAGGTGCTGATGATATGGGTTCTTTTTCGCAAGAGTGGCGGCTCTCGGTTCTTTTTCTCATAAAGATAAACTTGTACGGACCTTCATACCACCTATTTCCCTATTTTCCGTACATTAAACTTGATTTCAAATATTTAAATTATCTTGTAATCTACGCTTTTACGCTTGTACAAAAAAGAATTTAAACTGTTTTTGATGTAAATCTAAACTTCATACTTCATACCACAAATAATTAGTTTGATGAAAAGAGACAGTATTTTTGTGTGCGATAAAGCAATAGATATCTTAATGAGCTCATTATTTAGACCTTCTCTTTCAACTTANGGGGAGGGGTGGGGAGTTATGATTTTAAAAACATTCCAAAGCTAGAGCTGATTATCGCATATCCTTTTCAATGTCTGTTTGATAAACGCAATAAATAAAAGAAAAACAATTCTCATGTATACGATTTTAACTTAATTAGAGATACATTTTCCTTACAACTGACACTGTAAATAGCAGTATGAATAATTGTTATAATGATAGTCGGGACTTTTCCAGAAATATTGAGGAAATTATGACATTTTTCAGTCAAATACAAAAGCAAAAAAAATCATTTTCCAAAATCAATGCTGCTGTGTCTCCGTATTGTGATTAAAACGAACTTTCGGTGCTTTATAAGTAACGTTTTTATTATTTATTATTATTTATACAAAGATAGGGCAGTATAGATCAGATTTGGATTTATGTTACAAAAAAAAATGTTCATGAAAAATACAGCGACCTTCATATCGTAATTCATAACAGTCGGGAAAAACTAGAAGTAATGTCAAAATGTAGTCCAAATGATGGCTACTCAGTTGTAATGAAAACGTTGAAACAACATTGACTGTAGCACATATAATAACTTTGTAATGGTTTCGTCACGACAGCGTAGACATTGTCTTATAATATACTTCAAGAAATGTCTTGCCTGTAAGAGAAACGTTGAATTTCGTAATTGAAACGTTATAATGATAGAGGAATATAGCAGCATTGAAGTGTAAGTTTGTAATTATTCTTGTCGAACTTGTTTGGTTTTGGTTTAATGTCGGAACATTGTCGATTTAAAGTAATACTACTGTACAGCGTATGGTCATATATAGATGTTAACTCCAGCTATTGCGGCGTCGAACCATGGTCGAACGCTAGCTAATGGCATACGGACAAAGCTAAAAGAATGACTGAAATGAACTTTGCAATAAAGATGAAGTCTAGCCGACGACGTTTCAATCAGAGTTTACCATAACACCAAGGGTAAACTAAGAAAAAACAAAAGTAGCTGTCACGAAATTAATAATGATGGCGATGCATGTTGCAATTTCGAACTTTAAATGATCATCGTGACCTTAATCTATGTTTGCTAGATAAATTTAAGAATAGATAACGTTAAATACTAGCAACTTTTCATTGATGCGTGGAGAGGGGGCAACGTCGGAAGACGTCCAATATTCAATTCAATTCAATTAATTTTAATGTTTACATTGAATACAAAGACAATCAGAAAGACAATAACATATACCTTAAAAGAGAAAATAACGAGCATTAAACAAAATGAAAATTCAAATATGGTGGATTTGCAAAGACCATATGCCTGCCAATGGCAAACCCCATTAACACAAATATAGTATTTGTATATGTATATGAAAAAAGAAAAGAAAAGAAAAGAAAACCGAAACAAAAACGGCATTAAAAATATTATTTAAGAGGCACAAGAACTAGTTATGATATGGGATTCAAACCGTAAAGGGCAATACAAATCAGTTGAAAATATAATTGATGACAAATCATGTTAAAGTGGCTAGACAGACATTTAAGTAGGGTATAATATTGGGCAATGTTAAAGGTATTACAAAGTTTTGGGAAATTTTGAAAAATGGGGTGATAGTGATTCTTTACAATTGTGATATATTTGGATGCCCCTGTGGATTTATTAAAAACACCAAAAATTTTAGCACCTAAAACACTTCTGCTTTTGACAAAAATTGAATATAAAGATTTACCGGTGCTCCCGGTTAATTTTGATAAATTTCAAATAGCTCCTACGGCCGTACAATGGTAACTGCGACCATTAAAATTTCAGAGTATGTAGTTGTGGTTTATAATTTCCGAACGAGCAAAGTTAATCGGTCGATTTGAGTCAATACACATTGTTTACAGCTTAATTAATATCTTGACCTTGAGAGGGAGCTATTCAACATGAAGTGTTTATTATTTACAATTTCATAACTTTAGAGTCGATTTCGACCGCGACATCGATCACTGAATATTGTAAGATCATATACGCTTCCAATATGTTCATTTGAACCAAATTCATGACCCCATACCAAAACTTTGTACTATTACCTTTAAGATTGCCAGGTACTTTAGACATTACATTTTAACTTGTTGATGAATAGTCATTAAAATAACACTAGTTTATTAAAATTTAACTTCGACATTTGGTGAAATCTCGTCGACAACGTTCACACGAAGTAATAACCACATGTTGAAACGACGTTGAAACAACGTCGAACATGTCGATTGGTCATCTCTTCTCTTTTTGGGTATACTTGTATCATAAACTTGAAAAAAAAGATTGTTTATTTTTTATTTCTTTTATAGATCCATACATACAGTTTATTTTCTTTAAAACCTTGTAAAAGTGACAGATATACATGTTTATTCCATTTGGTAATCATCATGATCTCTTATGCATTCGTCGACGAGGAAATTATTGTATTCGGGCAACAGAACAGACGAAATCAGTTAATTCATTAGTAAAACTAAGTAGATTTATAAATGATACTTTTGCAAGTTTGTGTATTGCCAACCTATGACCAGTTGTGGCAGGAAATTCGTTTTAATTTGTAACTTTATTACTGCTCCTCTATCCGTGACGATCATGATGACGTGTAAAAAAAGAAAATGAAATAATTTGATGATTTTTTTCAGTGAGGTTCATGTTGGAATGTTATCAAACGACGGCCAGACGGACATCGGTAGAGGGCTTGGACAGTTTGCATTTACAAGCTAAATGCAAAAGAATGACCATGTTCATCTGCCTTTTTTGGATCACAAAATTAGAGTCAAAACAGTGGGGTCGCTATTGGGCGGAGGGATGGCGAAACTTTCTTCAGAAATATCAGAAAACTTAACAAAAACTTTAATAGATAGGATTAAAATCATATATTTGAATGTAATGACGTCGCTTATTCCACGTAATTTGTTAATAACCAGTTTGGACTCTTTACTTTTTCGGTGAGAGAGAATTCCTTTCCCCCTTACCCTGTTCTAATTCAACATGGGAACTGGGAAGAAACAGAACCATCAAACATCAGAAATTACAAAAAAGGAACATTTTCCCCAAAGCACCGCGCTCTCTCCTCACCGAGCCTTACCTGGCGTTCCCCACCATCAACCGTCAAAGCGACTCTTTCGCTAGACACACGCCCTCACGGGTGACGATTGACGGCCAAATGCGAGCCAGGCTTCCCAAGGTCAAAGGTCATTATTTTGCTTCGATCCTCTCCAAAGAGTATCCATTGGCCTCACTCCAAGGCCGTTGAAATCAAAATTGTGTTAACTATGTTTGGATGTTAATTATATTTTGTCATCTAAAAATGACATGACCATTGGGGTTTTTGAATTAATAATGACTTTCGTCAATGTAATTATTACAAAAATTTAAAAAATGTCCTATGAGGTTTTGGTATTGTCTCTTAGTTTTAAAGCTCTACATAATTATACAGGTAATTTAACACGGGGAAAAAAGCTAAAGAAAGAGAGGGAAGGAGTGCGGGGGAGAAGGAGAGAGAGAGAGATATATAGAGAGAGAAAGAGAATTATGTTTATTGATTTAGTTTCTTCAGTTTAATGTTTTTTTATCAAAAGTTTATGGGCTTGGCAAAACAAAAGAAGAAGAAAGACCCGGGAAAAAATAATAGCAGACGGATGGATAGGAAACTATCCTATCCTGAGGATGTACATCCAATTCGCCCTTGAACTTGCGACTCGGCCTGAATCTATTATATCTGGTGTTATCGTTTGCACAATGGAATAACAAAGACCTTTTTGCCCGAAATGGATGTATTGTTTTTGCAGTGAAGGAGGAAAAGTGCAGTGACGAAATGAACCCGAGATGCTCTTCGTTTAATCATTCATTTCACTCGTGGGCATCATCATCATTATCATCACCAGCATCATCATCTGACCTTCTCTTCCATTTCATGATCATCAACATCATCATCATCATCATCATCATCACGTACCTCTTCCTCCATTTCATGATCATCACCATCCTTATCATGATCATCGTGGTCACCATGGTATGTGTGTGGGTTCAATCATTGAGGGGGGGGGGGCATTGGGATCAATATGTGTGAGTATGTGCGTGTTTTGTTTGCGTGTGTGTGTGTGTGGAGGGGGCGAGCGGGGGTCATCGATTTTATGTTGGTACCCATTCGTGTAGGGGCGGCACCAATCTTACTAGTTGGAGGAACTACATGCAAATTAGTAATGGCACTACATCGTCTTTAATATCTGTTTCGCTCCTTGCCTGCCTTGTCTTTTTTCCCTCATTCTTTATCACACTTCACAGCTATCCCACTCGTCAATCGTCATCATAATCACATCAATATCATTATCATAATCATTATCACCACCACCATTATGTTCCTTCCCCATTTCATCACCATTATCAGGGTTCCCAAATTTGACCATTATTGGCATTATGTAACCTCTCTTACACTTTAACACTCTTAAAAGTTGTCTTATTTTGTTATCGCATAATTGTCTAATAGCTGTTTAATATCAGTTTAAAAAAAAAAAGACTCTTCTCTTGAAGAGATTTTGTCGACTTATCATAAATCTCTCAAACGTTTTTTTATGTCATCATGGACACTTCATATTTGCCTCTTTTCAACCAGAAAGAGGAGTAAATATGGATGAATTTCTCTACTGGACGGGGTCATTATACACAAACCATTTTGATCAGTATATGTCGTTAAAAAAACAATACGTGACAAAAACAGTTATCAAAATTGTTATTTCAGACTGAAAGACTGAAGAAGTGATCTGCATTGAAGGATAAGAACATTGTTGTAGAAAATAAATAGAACAAAGACAATACTCAACAAGAATCCCGTATTTTAAAGTCCACCGTTTATTATATAGTAAAAAGGTCACGAGTCGATATACGTTTGTAAAAAACATGAACAAGAAACGCTCATCACTTTTTCTCACAAACTATTTTTTTTCAAGATCATTTCACACCCTCATATTCTCCGCTTAATTCATGAATACACCACAATCCTGTTTCCATGGAAACTTTTCATCTGATAGTCACTTGACTAAACATAATTATTTACATCTCACTTTCTTTGCATATTTTTTTTAAAACTTTCTACATTTTCTACAGGAACCTTTCAGTGAAAACTATCATACGTGTCTCGTCTTACAAAAAGTTACAAAAAGGGACAATAATTTATTTAAAAAATGAAATAAAACCATTTAAAGTTTCTTAGGTACGAGCGTAAATTCTTCATGTACGTGTACAATAACAGAGCAAGAAACTGTAAGAAAAAGGGAAACAACAAATTCTGAGATTAGAAACGAATCAAATTGAGATGTTTATTAATAAGCTTTTATACTTTGTCTCAGTTATGTATCATTATGAACCACAGCCACCATCTAAATCTCCTTTCGACATCGCATGTCCATCGTTTAAAGATTTCCATTAACTGCTTTATCTAAGAATTTTGAATAATCACAATACCAACCAACTAAAATGATAGTTTAGAAATTAAATACGGAGTTCTTTGGTATTTTCAGAATTAACTCTGTTTTGCCATTTTGTAATGGCCTTGCATGAAATACACGTAGCCGATCCAATATCCCACATGATATCTCAAAATGGCGAATCTGGTAAGAACAAGGCGAGCGAGAAATTTAGAATAAAATCATGATCTAAAATAAAAATAAAAATGTTGGTAATATATAGAAATTGAGCTTAACTTAGCAGTACCTTTTAAATGAATCAAGTTTTGTTCGAAAAGGGAAATTTCTTTCTTCTTAGGATATATCATGATTGCAAGAGACACAAACAGGAAATTACGAAAAATTTCCAAGATTTTTTCTTTAGCATAATCTGGTAGTAATCTATTAGAAAGAAATACCATCGTCCAAGCTTACAGATAATTAACTTTATCACGCAATACGTCATTTACAACTAAAATAAACTACCCGATCAGAATGTTTTTACAATATCAGTCACCCGGATGTAGCATGGAAATTGAGTGTAACGTATACTGACGGTAAGGAAATTTCCGTTGAATAATTTGTCACAATTATGGAACGAGCCTGTACGACCCTAATGCTTTACAAGTCGTCTGCGATGCTTACAACAATGGACTTGCCTTCATTTTATGATATGTTAATATTTGTTGACCACGTCCCAATTCAATTTGTGGATAAAGTAACAAATAAAAATAACATAAAATAACAACCCAAAATGATACTTATTTTGACACGACAGCACATCTAAATGATTGTGATCCCAACTTTATGACACAGTGGAAAAGAGAACATAAAAAACAAAAACGTAACTTTAAAACATTCATCAACATCACTAAAAAAGACATTTAGAACAAATATTCTTTTTGAACTGTACACCCCGTATTATTCACTGTTTGAATATTTACATAAGTAACGATGGTTCCATCTACCGTTTCCCGGACTTGTGTTGCACTCTTTAATTATTTATAGCACCATTACATGTTGTTTTTTTAAATTGTAGACTTTCCATTTCTCCAATTTATCTCTTCAGTGCATGACTGTATAAAACTTTGTGCCATCGCTAGAAATTCGGGGAAGAAAATACCACCAAGAAAAGAATCTTGGGTACGAAATCGTTTTGTATATTTCCTAAATAAAACACCTTTAGAAAATAAGGCACATGGAATGAACGTCCATCATGGATTGTTTGATAATTTGTGTTTTTTTTTCCTTTTAGACGCAGCTATGTCATAACTACCATCATGCAATGACAATTTTTAATTGGCTGTAAACATGGTCGTATGGACAAATATGGACAAATTTTCTATTTTGTAAGAGTATACAAATGTTTCGGTATATACTGTTGAAGCTGATGTATATAGGAACATTACAATCACATAGTTATGTATACAACTAGCCAATGACGACTATTGCTATGCTTTGCATACATGTAATTTCTTCTCAGGATTAGGATCTCCGGTACAAATGACACTTGAATATTCTTCATGGTACTTAAAAATTAAATGGATAATCAAAGAGTCATAATTATTGTTGAACATGTTGAAAGAAAATCAACAACCGAGGGGCCAGCTTTGCGTGTGCAGCACGCTTTCTCTGTTGTGTTGACAATGCACAAGTCGATTGGTAACCCTGGTATACACATCGCTAACATCATAAATATTTGATAATTCAATTATCTTTCTTCATCTTTTACATGGCAAAATGTACAGGAATCTGGAATTGGTTTAAGAGATGACATCACTCCGTCGTAAATCAAGAGGGTCCGCTGAAACTAGTGTACTGGCCAGCGGCGTACTGACAGGCCGAGAAGGTGGGGCTCTGGCGTACGGGATAGGTAAGGCCCGTCATGCTCGTCATGCTCTCCGAATGCTGCTTTGCTTTCAGACGTAGCGATGCTATGCTGTTCGTGCAAGGCTCTCGGTAGACGTACGGCGTCCCCGGCGCCGTGGCGTAGGGACAGCCCGGTGCGGCGCCGGCTGCGGCGGCTGCTGCTGCATTGTTCAGAGTGTTAAGTTGCGAGCCGACGCCGTTGACGGGCGTGGCGGGCGAAAACGACGTCGTCATACTGGATTGGGGGTTGAAACACATGGGTTGACTGGTCACAGACAAGGGGTTCACTGAATTCAGCGGCCATGCAAATCCTTTTGAGCTCATAGGCGCTGTAGGTTTCGCTGATGCCCAGTTACTATAAGAATATCCCGAATACAGCCCCTCATCGAAGGGTTGCATCAGTCCATTAAAATGATGTTGTCCTAGTCCGTTCTTGAGTTCATTTAGTTGATTTCGTTCTCGTTTCCTCCATTTCGCACGACGGTTCTTGAACCAAATCTGCATAAAGATAAAAAAATAAATGAGAATTAATGACCATTTAAAATAAAAGAACAACGAGGCGTAGAGTCAGAGATTGCAGTGACAATTCATATATCCTGGGTTTCAATACATGAAATAAAAGTAGAAGAAAGGAGAACGCAAAGATAATTTCTATTCATTTTCCCTTCATCACATGGATGAATAAAATATCTTGAATCACATTTTATAACATTTTCATGACTTCTAACATGAGATGACACTTCCTAAAAAATAATTCCACTCTTTACTGTATTTACGGTATTATATAGGCCGCTGATAATTGATGTTTGTAAATCATTTTTTACATTCATTTGTGTTCATCGAGGGGGGGGGGGAGGGTGGGGGCGTGCCACTAGGGGCATATGTCCCTTTTAATACGACACACCTCTCCAATTGTACTCTTGTATCCCTTTTCAAATTCTAGACCCCCCCCTTCGACCAAAAGAAATGTGATAACGGTTTTTGAGTAGGCCTACATTATAATGTCCTATCATTCACAAATTAATCCTTCTATTTCAAAGTTTACAGGACATAAAACGAAACATTACACGCATCTACACATATCTTGATGTGGGTTATTTCAGTGCATTTTTTTAGAATGAATACAGAAACATTGTCTGAACCTGCGTATAAAAATAGACAACATGGAGAACTCAAGATTACAAGATGAACGGAGATATCTCGGAGGAAAAAAGGGCTTTACAGCGAATTATGGAAATAACATCTGGCAGGAAGAATCAAACGGTTCCATTTAAAAAATTGCAAGAAGTTACAACGACCACCCCCAGAAAAAAAGAGAAAAGAAAGAAAGAAAGAAAGACTAAAAAAGAGAGTAAGGAAAGAAAGAAAGAAATTGAAAAGTGCAAGAAAAAATGTAAGGAAGCCATTTGAGAGAAAAGGTGGTCTAAATCCTCTGTTGGGATGTATGGAACGCGGACTGTTAACTATTATATGGAAACCACGTGTGGGACTGCATCGTATATTTTGTCACTCTAAATATTTTAGCACATATATTTGATGTGCTTGTCCATCCACACTGAATTTTCAGTGCAAAAATTAGGAGAAAGGCGATTTGGTGAAATTCTTGAAAAAGATGGCCGTGTGTTTTTGCTATGCTAGGGAGCTTTGACACCTTGGCAGTAACCATATGGAGCGTGTTAAACTAGTACATGACGAATGGAAGATTAACAAAAAAAATCGTTTCCTGAATGACGAGCAAATGTTAACAAAAAAATCAAAATGTTTGGTGAGGAATTGAATAGTTTTGGACTCAACAGCAAACGATATTTGATAAAATGCATACAAGCAGGGAGACCCATTCATCGGTTTAATCAAATGCTAATTATACCAATTTATTGAAAATATTGTTAAGATTGTGACATCCAAGTTTGATGCAGTTTGAAGATAAAGATAAAATATCATTTTGAAGGATATGACGAGGGTGGGGGTGATGCCGCCCCCTTTCAAAGCATATGTATTGTGAACAGAACTGTTATGGATCAAAGTCCAATATTTTATTTAAATATCATTACGCGGCCGTCGCCAGAAGAAAACAATATTATTCATCACATACGAAACGATTTGTAGACATTTGTTTCCTTTTTTCCCGAAATGTTTCATCGCCATGTTATTCTTAGACTTGCGACGGAAATGGAGTCTTTGAGAGTAGCAGGCCGAAGAAAACACGCTTTGAATCCACCATCATCACTCCCTCATTTAACACTAGAGTACATACACCTGCCCAAAGCAATCAATGTAGTTTTACAAGAAGGGCACCAACGTCTTACACTGGAACCATATTACTGTTACATTTATACACCATTTTTGTGTATAATCAGATGGCATTTGGTCAATTCGAAACAGATTGAAAACAAAAATGTTCGAGATTTTATCACGCATAATAAGAAGGATTCCATTTAAAACCAGAAATGGGAGATTAAATGCAGTGAAAAATATTGAAAGGAAATGATAGAGAAACACAGGAAGAGATATACATGTGTTGTAAAGAGGGTGGGGGAGAAATGTGCCAGATGGTATCAACTACCGCAAAAAACTGTTATGAATTTCTAGCACTACTGAAATGAATACCACATTATTACCGGTAAATACAATTACCACATAACTATGTATCATAATTTAGGACAACGTCTTTGTTTCACATTTTGTTTCTTTCGAAAAGGACCATTAATTTTGTGTTATCACCAATGAATTGCTTATGTAAAATAATTCCCTTTACTGACATATGGCATAAATGGACTCGTTCCCAATTGACTCTCAGAGTATCTCTAAGCTTGACATCCCTTCCAGTAAGCCCCGTAAAGTCACTGTTGTCTGCACCCAAGGCTTGGTGAGATCTTCGGGTGAAACCATCCATAGGATCCTCACCACTCCGCCTCCAGACATAGAACTCTTCCTCGAACATTATACTCCGTATTAACCGCGGATTGCATCCTCTTTTCACGTCAGTTTTCATGTCATGCATGTATAATAATCCTTGCAGGTGCTAACCGGTAACTAAATTCGATCCGCCAACGGAATCCGAGGGCCAGAGGGCTCCGGTTACGCAAGTCAACCGAAGCTATAGGTTTTCAGCCGCTGATTACTACTTAATGATTGCGA
This sequence comes from Hemicentrotus pulcherrimus, assembly GCA_003118195.1. Lineage (NCBI taxonomy): Eukaryota > Metazoa > Echinodermata > Echinoidea > Camarodonta > Strongylocentrotidae > Hemicentrotus > Hemicentrotus pulcherrimus. The sequence continues at coordinate 127,226 of BEXV01000480.1, read as the reverse complement.
TCTTTTAAAAAGCAAACAGATTTATATGGATTTGCACTCGAGCTGTCTCCTTAGCGTGACGGGGCTTATCTTTCTGTATTTTTAAGACTTGAATATTGACAGGGAAGACAATTTACTGTCTCCCATGCTTCATCTATTTGCGCATGCCCTTGGTCGGTCTTGGAAGCAAAGTGTTGTTCGGTCAACATCAATGTTGCTTCATACTGGAACTCTTTATATATTTCAAAGACATATATTTAATCCATTTTTATTTATAAAGTATTGTTATATTGATGATCGGCAACTTCTTAATCAGATACTATTGGATTAACCATTACGGGTCCCCCCCTCTGTACAGTGAAGGAAAGACGCTGTAAAGGTCAACATCAATAGCCATCATCTAACGTTCACGTGGAGTAAGTAATGTGTCATGCTTTCAATAAAACATGAACTGCACAGCAACAAAGTCAACGAAACTAGCGAGACAACACCATGGAAATTGTTACAATTATTAAAAAGCCAAACAAATGACACTCAACAAGTCAACATCTCTAACTGATTTATGCCTCCCACACGAGCAACTAAACTAGAGAGACAACACCATGGAAATTGTTACAATTATTAAAAAGCCAAACAAATCACACACAACAAGTCGTCATCTCCAACTGATTTATGCCTCCCATACGCGCGCGCTAAGCCCCTCTCTCACGATGACAATATATACAATTGCAAAAAATGCACCCGCATATTCTTCGGGGTCTCTTAAATTTCTTTCCACTTTAAATCCCCTAATCGCCTCCGACAAGATGGACCTTGATGAACTTGGAAGCAACACAGAGGAGGTCTCCGATCGGAAGCTTCGCGTCACAGATACTTGCTTCGCGGCGTCTTCGGAATAAATTACTGGTGTCTGCTATCGTAGTGTGTCTTGTCCATGATAAGACGTTTGATGGACGCAACTGGGTAAATGAGGTGGCAAAGCAGGGGTATGGTTGGGACGGGAGAGGTGATAAGAAGAGGGGTAATGGTGGGTGGATAAAGGGGTCATGGAAATTTACTTCGACTCCACTCCCACCCTCCCACCTCCCTGTCAGTGAGCATAAAACATGGAGGGATGCTGTAAAGGGAAACTAGAAATAAAAACACGTCTTGAGATCATTTCCATGGGATTATAGCTTTCAAATAACTCGGTAATTCGTCCAAAAAGACCCACATTTACTGCAGTTCAGAAGAGGTCATCTGACAACAAATTGCTCTTTGGAAAGCAAAGCACAAACACATAATACATAAAAATTTCGTTATAACCAGGATGGCAATCTTTCATTCTCTTAAAAATGAACATCTGTGTCTTGAAGAAGGAAAATATCTAGAATGTCTGTTTTTTAATAAAATTCTTAGCTTCATGCATTTTTATTTTGATAAGGACTCTCGACTACATCAACTAAATATGGCCTTGGAAAGTAACAATATCACCATTAGATTATAGTTATAAATTATTCAACTCTTTTTTTTTGTTTTATTATAAAAGGCAAATCTTCAAGTTGAGAGGATGAAATTAAAATTCTAGATATTCATGCTAAAAAAAATGTAGACCCCAGACAATCGCCCTCGAAGCGAATCGGTATTAATAAATTTCGCTGTGACTAACATCAATCATAGAACTGTATTAAACGTCACGCAGACCAACGAACCAGAAACCTCACAGGCTCACAGTCAAGGAACAGTTTCAGTGTCATCTTCAGAAACTCTCATGTGTTGGGCATTATAAATAAACACAGAAACACCTTGCTGGCTTCATTTCATTTTCCTAATCATGCTTACATAATGTCTACCGTGAACTCGTCGATTGACATATTAGTGGTTAAGGTTATTGTAAACCTTTTGTGACATTACCGATATCAAGTTAATACATTCATTGCTACATGTAAGTCGTTTGAGTGTTAGTTACAGGTAATTTTTTTTTTGATGAATCAAGAAGAGAAAAATGATTTCCCCCACCCCCCCCGTTATATCAAGCCAACTACGATTTAAATATCAATCCGTCCACATTTTTCTACCTCATACTCATTTTCACCGACATGTGATTGAGCCCTAATTTTAGCCATCTCGATCTGGTCTGTCATTTTTTCTTCTTTATTCGTCAGCCATTTTGTTGGGGAAAGACAAAAAGGCTGACACATCGCCCAAACAAGATGACCCAAGACATAAGAGAAATCCGTCGTGACTCTCAGTCCTAGGCCACAGGCAGAAAACTGCAACGTTTGCCGCACACTAAAGAACAGATTCCCACTCGGAAAGAAGGAGGTAACAGGTAAACCGACACTGGATCGTCGAACTTGAGAAGGTGTCTTTAAGGAAGAACAGGGGAAATAAGTATTCTGTTAAGATTACACTCGGCTTAAGAGCACTGCCCACGCGTTCTCGGGTTGTGTTGAAGGAAAACAGTGGCAAAATGGCAGGAATTTGGCGGTGAAATATCCACACTTAATTATCTCCCTGGTGACTCTTCTTCTTCAGCATGTTCAGTGTCAATAAGACCGAAGAAGCTCACTAAACACACGGCCGGAGTGACAGGGGGTTATCATTACATCAGAAAAGAAGACATTGTCAGTCGTCACCACAAATGATTCACAAGCTCACAACTTGTTTTGTAGTTTGATTATTATATTTCGTCACAAAGTGTCCATTTTGTTTACAAAACTGTTGTGCACTCCACATTAACTAAACAAAGTTTACCCCAATCTAGCTTTTGAATACATTTTGTTTTTTAAACCTAAAGATTATGTTGAATTTCCATAATTATGAAGAGGGTAACCAAAGCTGGATCTACATCAACTATATATGCTGCATGGCCTGAATAAAACAAACGTCTATTGTCAATTTCTTGTAATGATTATTAGTAGATGTAAAAATAAATGTCTCATAAAATCTATAAAGGTGTTTTATTTCAGCTATGGAATTCTTTTTAGTACTCTTATCCCTCCTCCAACAGTTCAATCTCAATCTTTCAACCACAAATCACAGCTCCAGTTTTCCCAGGATAAAAATCAAACTAAATTCAAGACAAAAGTTACAAAGGAGCATTCCTCCATCCACGTGCAGTGCGTCATTGCATCGTGTAAATAAGATTCCTTCAGTATCTCTGGACTTATTTGTTGATGAAAATGTGATACAAGGTCATAACTATTATCCCTTTTGCAGGTGTTACAGGTGTGAAATACTTTCGAAACTTACCAGGACCGGTATCGATTGATATAAAGCAATGATGTCTTCCCATCACTGGCATCGCGGCCTGACAGGAAAAATCTTAAAAGGCAGAAGATCTGTCGACACCCTGGAATCAGGATTTGACGTCAGGTGAGGATAATTGGTACATTCGATCCGTCAGAACAAAGTTATAAAAAATTATCCCAGATACATCCCCATTTTGCATCTCCTTTCGATCCCATATTGTTTTACATGATGTTCAACATTGAAATGGAGAATCTCCGCAGGTGATAAGATAACAAGGGAGTAAATCGGTGGGAGAGAGATGAAATTTAAAGACACCATACACAGATGTCGGGGTATATAACTCACTTGACGGAAATGTCCTATTGTAAGGGTTCCCAGGGAATTTGATCAACTGGTAGGATACTTATGAAGAGCATGAGAAACTACTAGTTTTGTGGAACTTTTGATCATGAAGGAATACTGTCTTGAACTTCTAGGAATGATTTAATTCCAATTTAGTTTCAGATTCGGACAGTTTGGGAGATTTCTGCCTAAGCCCATCTACTGAAGACTTGCTCTTCAAGGTCTTGAAGGTCATTTTCAACCACTGAGGTGGTTACCTTACAATTATCCGCTTCAGAGTACATTCTCCGCCATTCTTTTAGTTTGAGGACAGTTTTAGATCAGTTGCCAAAATAAAACTACTATTTAATGTGAAAGATTTCTATCAAAGGGTTTAAAAATACAAACCCTGTATTTGTTTCATCATTTTGTCATCCCGTTCCTGTCAGTTCAGCTGGTCAGTTACATGTATAAAGATAAATTAACTCTCACTGTTCGGCTCCATCGGGTTTCGTGAAACAGCCTTGTTTGTGTGATATATTAAGAAAAGGAATTTGTCGTGAGAGCTTTAAATACTTTTGTTGTGTTTTAGTGGGGAAATGGAAGACCATGTTTTGCATTTTTTGTTTGTTTCGCCTTTAAATTCATCAGGTAGGAATGAAAACGTGTGTGTTTTCTGCTGGCTGGCTGACGATGGCGCGTTTTTCATCACTTCCCAGCATGCAGTGCGGGGCAACATGTTATTTGAAGAAGCCCTTGACACGAAGTCTTGTATGGCGTGCACAAATAATACGCTCCAAATGCGACGAAGGCTTGAGTTTCCGCCCCTCGTCGGCCACGCTATATTAGCGACCGGTGTTGGTGTAAGCGATGTGCGAACAGGTATGAAATTATGGAATGAATGAGCACCACCACCCCGCTCCGGGCCTGCTCTCGACAAACTCGTGTTTTTGGTGCTATGGGGTATCATCTAATCACGAACAACACAGGAGGTAGCTGCAGTTTTGGCTTTCCTTTGCTGACATTATTTTTTTCTCCAGTATAAGTCTACCGCCCTACGAAAAGATAAAAGTATTTATTATCTCCAAACAGAGACAAATATATAATAACCAAATAAATTGTATTAACCGAACTGGCAAAAAGCAAAATTAATTGGGATTTGATTATGATTAGCATCAGTGCTTTCATACTTTATTGCAAAACGTGGTGTGAATTGGCAGCATCTGTAAGGTCTGTTCGATAGCCTCAATGTGGTATTCAAATCTTTGACACGTCTTGCGAGATTTGCTCCGAGAAACACAAGGAAAGGTCGACGAGCCCGCGTATATATATACACACACAGAAAAGAAAGATGAAAAAGCAAGCCGTGGAATCGAAAGGTGAAATAAACTGACGGGGCGAGCGAAAGGCGAGAAAGATGGGTTTACTTGTATATTCTGGAACTGAACGACAGGCAGGCCAGATTGGTATCGTCGGCATGTCGAGTTTTACACCTGGTCGGCGAGGAACAAAGGGGTCTCGGCGGGGTAAGGTGAGGCGAGGGATGATGGGTTTCGGGGGACGGAGGAATGCCACAACATCGGCGCGATAATGCGGCGTTGACACCCCGACCGCGCGGGGTGACGACTGACGAGGGAAGAGAAAAAGAGAGTGGCTGTTATGCCTTCTCAACCATGTTCTTGTACTTGATCTTGGCTGTTCCCTCAACGACTATATGGACCCACAGAGCACAAAGATGCATGCATAATGGCATCGATATTCAAGAATGTGCTTGGCCTTATAATCCATTTGCATTATCAAATGAAGAACGGACATCCTAAAACACTGTATTCCCTCATGTCTTTGTGTACTGCCATTTGAAGAAATTCTACTTAAACCTGATATACCAAGTTTTAGAATCAAATAACTATATTTCCTTTTCCCTTTTCCAGTCATATAGCCTATTTTTGTCATATTTGCCTTTGAGTAATTCTGCCCAATGAATGACTTTGTGACGTGAAGGGATGTTGCTGGTATGTCCCATCCTAGTCAACGCCATTACCTCGTGTCGACAAGGAACCAATCCATTTTTTATTTAGCAAATGCAAAATTTTGTTGCAAGACGACCAGAAACAAGACGAGAAAGGAAAAACTAATATAAGCATGAACCTTAATGACGGGAGACAGACTATGGAGAAACAGTTCGATGCAAAACCGAAGGAGAAAATTAATGAGAATAAAGATAATCCACACTCCCCGTTCCAAGAAGCAAATGTTGGCGTAGTTTTGGGCGACGCCATGAGGGTTCTATATCCGATTCATCAATGAAATTTAACCGGCCCTCTCATTAATTGCCTCAGCCATCGGGGTATCTAGGTGTAAATTAGTAACACCTTCATGTACTATCTGGTATCACGACGGGACCATTTCACATGGGATATCTAGGCCACGACAGAGAACGTGTCTCGTCAACACAGTTTAGTCCCATCTTACTCTAACCTTTATTACAATTAACATTCCAACTACTTTTAAAGAAGCCATTTATGTTACAATTGTCGCTTGAATATTGATGATTTCCCAGAGTATCATTATTCCGGAAAATTTTCAATAAAGCAAGAGATCCCTAAAAAAAGAAAAAGAAGATTTGGTGAAACTTTGGCTGGCTGAATGCAGGTTCTTTTGCCACTAATCTCTCTTCCGATGTCGCAGACATACGTTTACCAGTCAGTAAAATCTGACTGAATTAGACATCAAGTCATGGTTTTTCCTAGAAGTTATTAGGTTCAAGCCTAAATATTCCTTGGTTTCTCTTAGACCTGCTTGATTGCCAAGTCTTTAACCTGGTCTTTGACTGGATCAAAATAGAAAACTCATCCTGATTGGTTAATGGCAAGGAGTTGCGTTCAATCTTACTTATTGGCCAATCAGAATCAATCTCTTAAGTTCCTGTGAAAACAGTCGCCCTGATTGGTTAATCCTGGAATGCCGCAATGACTGCAGATTGCATTCATGGTACCAGGGACCTGATGGTACCCAGACTACATTTTTTAGATGTGAAGAGACCATGAGGCCTTTCCTTGGTCCCGCTAATTGTGCTCCAGCGTGGGGGTAAAGCGATATTGAGCTCGGGCAAGACGAACGCTCAGGTGTGGTCCAAGACAAATAAACAGATGAAACAACGCCGCAGTAACTATCCTTCAGAAGACGACACCGTTATCGAATCCGTGTGTGATGATTAGGGTGAGGATAAACCAATGTCAACTTGGAGAGACGATGTAATAACAGAGGATAGTTAAGTTAATTAACACATTGTGTTCCCGTTCCATGAGGGCTGTCCATCGCCCTTGTCCTTTCTTTTTAACACGTCGACCATTTTAGGAGAAGGGAAATGCCATTAGCTGAACACCAAATT
>BEXV01000480.1:80538-100322 GCA_003118195.1 Hemicentrotus pulcherrimus | reverse complement strand
TTTGTCTCAGATTCTGAAAAAGAATTCTGGATTTAGCTCATGATGCAATGATAATTATAAACCTTTAGGTCAGTCAGGAACCCCATGACTTTTACAAACCGATCGCTTGTCTGATCATCAAGATATTTATGATTTAAATTAAAAATTTTGAAAACCGTTCGCCTGACGGTTTTCATAACACTACAGTCTATTGGGGAAAACGAGTATGGTAAAACCGGTCACTCAAAGATTTTTACTTTTTTGAGGCACTTCCTGCGCATTTTGAAGCGCAATTTTTTTTAGGGATTCAATATTACACCATATCACAAACACTGATAAGACGTAGGGCCGTGTATCTCAGATTTAACATTGTTAAACGATCCCTTTAAGCTTTGCTTCTGTCCCTACCATGTCATTTACCTCTCTTTTTATTATTATATATGGACGCTATTTTTATTGCTGTTGTTATTATTGTTCTTATTAATCATTATCATTATCAATATTATCATCATCATCATCATCATCATTATGATCATCATTATGGCTATTAATATTTTTGTTATTATTATTATCGTTATTATTATTATCATTGTTGTTATTATTATCACCATTATCATTATGCTCACTGCTATGTTGAACAAAATCACTATCATCATCATCACTTATCAAAATCAGATTTTAAAGAGAGCAAGTAATTGTGACATAAGACAGTCATCGAGTCCTAAGTATCGACGGCGAAAGGACACACCAAGTCATTCAGATGTCAGGTAGACGTTTGCTTAGGATTAGCTGATGACTAGTCATACTGGATATGAATTATGACAATAACCGTTTTCTCTTATTCTTTCTCCAGTGAGGGGGTAAATTGCAGCGCGGCTATCGTGTTTCCTCTCGCCTCCGGCCGCAGAGCGAGCAGGGGTGTTTAGTCACCCCCGGGCTGGCGGAATGTGAAGGCGGGCGCCCGACACTCCCCTTTCGATGTACCCACTTCCTCTGGCAAAGGAGGTGGGTGGTGAGGCAGGTGTGTGGGGGTAAAGATGGGAGGAGAGGGGTACAAGAATCTTCAAGATTTAAAAAAAAGAGGGTTGGAAGGTGAATAGTGCATGGGGATGCGGGAAAGGACGAGCTATGAAAAGAGAGAAGGGGTGACAAGTACCCGACTATCCTCTGGCAAGGGTAGGGTTAAGAAACAGGTGTGGGGTAATAATGGAGGGAGAGGGGTAAAGGTTTTTTTTTTAAATTGGAGACAGGGGAGGTTGATGAAGATGTAGAGTGATGATGCGGGTGAAGATATGAATCAAAAGAAAGAGACAGGGACAGATAGGTTCCTCTTTCGACTTGCAGGCCTTCTCTGACAAGGGCTTGAAAGGATGGATAGTGAGACGAACTGTAGAGGAGGTTGGAGAGGCATATACTTGAGGGGGTAGGAGATGCTAGCTAGGCAGACAGAGAGACAGACAAATATGTAGATAGGCAAGTCGGTAGGAGGGGGAGAGGTGAGAGAGAGAGAGGGGTTGGTAGAGCACAGGGACAAAAAAAAACGTTCATTGGTGAGGTGAATCTTGAGTTGGAGCCTGGGAGATAGAGAAAGGAATGAAGAATGGAGAAGAAAGGCAAGCCAAAAATGCCACCAAGAGATGAAACGATAAATTTAGAGCTGGGACCAGCGCAGAGAGAAAAGGCGAAGATGCAGAATGGTGGAGATGGATGAGAGCAAGATGCGTTGTTACCTTGCTAACCGCGTCATTAACAAAGACGGAAACCAATGCAGAAACTACCTGAAATGTAATGACATTTCGGTATGATCTGACCATCCGATCCAACAGACGAGTTTCAAAGTAATAGAATGGGTAGTCTCGAGAAAGTGCCGCAAAACAAAATGGCTTCTAGAAGGCGTTGAAGATAATGAAACACAAACTTGAACAAGTGTACAATCCTCGCCCCCTCTCCACTATTTTCCAGGTACTTTTAAGTATTTGAAGTGGATACATGTCAAACATGTCTCTGTTTGATGTCAAACTTATTTACCCACACAATTTCTTAGGGCAGAGGGGAAGGGAGCGAGAGAGAGAGAGAATTATAACCATCGAAATGACCATTACAAAGGAGCAAATTATGTGAATTAGTTCCGTTCTTGAACCGCACATGTTAAAATCATTCCTTGACATTGTCAAGACATTTCTCCTTTACCATAATCCATCGCCTGCAGGGAGATTTGGAAAATACAAAATATGGGTGGTATCGGGAGTTGGTAGGAAAATGGGTGGGGCAAGGGGGCAAGGAAACCACTAAACGTTTACCCTTCTAAGAGAATAGCGCAATGAAATTAATGTCCAACTGATGAATCTTTTTGCGTTTAATGACGGAAGGTCACGATCACTTCAACAAGCACAAATGATAAATCAATGACTATGAGATTCCAGGATCAGAGTTTAAAAAAAGCTACATTAAAGGTCAGCGTAATCATTGTAACCCTCCCCGTCCCCCATTTTCGGAGGGGTAAGAAAGTGTACAAAAAAATGCCGACACCGACGAATTGCTTGACTTAAAAAAAAATATATAAGATGTATGCTTTTCTTCAAAATCAGAAACAACAATGTTGACAGAACAGAAATGTAATGGGCATACAAACGACGTATCAATATAAAATGCAGGAAATGCAGTGCATGAGCACTTTCTACTTTGAAGCTCTGGTTAGCATTTCTAAATAATGATTATCAACATTTTAAAATATTTTGCCCTAGGAAAGAAACTACTTTGAAGGATTAATTTAGTTTGACTGGCGGTGGCATAAGGGGTGACCAAGAGCAACGAGATAATATACACACAAGACACATAATTGTCCTGTGATAATTGTATTTCAGAACTTGTGTTTGCTTGAAATCAGGTTTCAATTCAACTTCGTTTTGAAGTAGGAAAGTTTTATGATCTCATTCATAAAAAATAATTAAACGACAATATATCTACAATCGATTTGCTAGTTTGCAAGGAACACTATGTTTGTAAAGCGTAAACGGTAAAGTACTATATAGTAAAAGTAGTTCAACTTGCAGGTTCAACCTTTTAAATTGAAATGGGATGGTGATGAGCATATATAAAATAAAAACAAGAGGCCTATAGGACGTACAGACTATTTTGGGATAGGACTATATAGCATGCAGCGATCAAAAGATGTTCAAATTACCGAGTCGTGTAATGCCTTTGCTTCACGCCTTTCCTTTGTCCCCTTGAAGTTATTCTTTAAACTTTTATCGTCACTACAAATAAACACTTAACATATTACCTTAATTAAACAGTAATTTGAGAAACAAGCCAATCACTTGCATCACGAGGGAAGGGGGAAGTGAAAGTGCCAAAAGTGGGTAATGAAATTTTATTATTTTTTACATTCCAGAAAAGGGTACATTATATCCTCAGTGTCAATGTGCGAAACTACACGGTCGTTGACTTTTTTTGTGTCACACATTCGAGCTTGAAGCAGTAGAATGCCACAAAATTATTGTTTGCTTATATTCATATACCGTACAAAGGGTGCAGGAGAGAGGGACATACGTAACAAAGATGAATTAACAGGGAAAGAGAGTGAGAATGGGAAAAGAGTTTGAAGCAGTACAATTCCACATGAGTGTGGGAGAGAGATAGAGAGACAGGAGGGGGAATAAAGACAGAGAGCGAGAGGGAGAGGGACAGAGAGGAAGCGGTAGAGGGAAAAGACAAGAGAGCGTGAGTTGGAGAGAGGGAGAGGGAGAGAGAGTGAGAGAGAGAGGGGCCTAATCATCACAATGTGACGGTCAACCACTAATTAACAATTTCCTTGATTCGGAGATTGGGCGTTTATGCCGCGATATTAGTTCAACATTGGCACACGAGCGAGTGAAGAGCCTGCACGTTGACGAAGGGACGTAACTGCCCCTTTTCACGTTTTAGACATTTGATTATAACAGCAGAACATAGACATATTTTGCTAAGATTCGAGAATGGACGGACATCAAAATCCTGATTCTTGACAATGTTTACATTTTGATCTGCCTTATCTAGCAAGTGACACTGATATAGCAATGTTATAATAAATGGAATGACTTCAAAACAAATATCTATGAATCAAGTACTACATGCCAAATTCAGACAAAGTCAGAAGCGATATGGAAACCAAGAATAGATTGAGGCAAGTTCACAGCAACGTACACAAAGACCGTAACCATTCTTTTTTTTTAATGATAAATATATGGAATTATGAACATTTTAACTTGTGTAATGTAGATGAGTAATCTGTTTAATTAATGAAAACAGCAAGCAAATTGAAATATAAATAAAATTCACATTTCAATTCATTCACAGATGAGATAGACACTATTGGTACTAATCTAGAATCACATTTACCAAAGAACAACTTAGATTTCAGTCTAACTTTGTTGACTAAACTCGACAATAGACCAAAGTGGGAGTGTCGTGGTCGATTGGTTTAAGGCGCTTGGCTGGATATGCGAAGGTCGAGAGGTCGAATCCCGACACGGCACTAATATCCTTTGGCAAGATATTTACCTGCACTTGCTACTCTCCACCCAGGTGTTAAATGGGTACCCGGTAGATGCGAAAGTTCATGTGGTTGGACGAGCAAGTGTGCGCTTGTAAAATGGCGACTGGCTGGAATGCTCCCTCGGGAGTGGAAAATGCGCATACATTATGTACGGGTAAGCCTGAATCCGATGACCGGGGTAATAATATATCTGTTAAGCGCTTGGATGGATATATTGAGCGCTATATATTACGGAATATTATTATTATTATATTAAACCCAGTGTCAAGTTTAATTGTCAAGTTTAAAACAAATTACTTGAATACAGGTCTATATCCTTAATCTTTTTTTCTCTAAGTATAAGAGAAGATCACAGGCAACTGTCGAAAACGGGAAAAGGAATGTTCTGAAAGGAACTGATCGAAATTGAAAACATTTCCTCTCATTCTCTTCATGGATATGGTATAACCTACATTTCCAACTGGGCAGTATTGCAAAATTTAGTTTCGATTTTATTCTTAGCTATAAATACATAAGCAAAAAAAAACAACAACAACAGAGAACATGTTGCTGCTTATGGTAGGCCTATTGCTTAGGGAAAATAATAAAAGAAAGCCATTGAATGAAATACATACAGATACTGGTTTGTTTTTATTTCACATTGTATTGGCACTATCATCTTGATCATGACGTCTGAAATGTTTTCTAAAAAAAAAAAAAAAATCGATCCCTTCAAAATGGAAGGTCGAATGTTATTCCTTATGGCATCATGTCACAGTTACTTATCATGCGTATTGATGGCCCGACATGGCTGAAATTACCGCCCCACATCGATATAAGAATTTATCTATATTTGCATATCAATGGTCACTTGTCAGTTTCTATTGATTATGAAACTTTTTCAAACTTTTACCTTGGGTGGCATTTTATACCTTTAATAATTATCGGCAAACATTGGAATTAGCAAACTAAGGATTTTTTTATTGAACCCATCATAATTTTTTTTTTCAACGAATTTTATTTTTTATCCCTTTTCCCCCCAAAACCTGTATCACCTCTAAAAATGTTGGGCAACAGATTTCACGTTTTACTCAAAAATGATAAAAAATGGAATCTGTCAGTCACCCACGAGGTTCAAACCATCAGAAAAACTGATCCAATCTGTCCCCTACCTTTCATTTCAAATGACAAAACACCACAGCAAAATGATTCCATATCCCCTAAAACCAAACCAAACCTCAACGGCAAAAACGCACTCCGCGGAACTTGAAACCCGCTCAAATTAACATATAATACTCTCCAAATTATCAACATATATTTCTTTTCCAAGTATATTATATCTTGATATGCGACGTCGCAGAGAATTCCGTGCCAATCCCATGAAACCAAAACTGCTTGAATTTTTTCTTTGACCGTGACCTGATAAAAGTGCAAGAGTCTAATAAACACACACAAAAAAAAAGAGAAAAAAAAGAGACAGTTATAAGCGAATGATATTGGTTATTGTGCGTTCGACGTTGATATTCATTAAAAGTGACTGCCAAATTGATCAAAAGGAGAATGCTGAAATCGTATACATTCATTGTTATAATTGTTCTCGTTTCATGTGAAAAGTGATGATTGAATTCATGAGCGTTTAAACTATGTGTAATTATTATATACTATATATATATAGCTAGGCTACAGGTTCTATATGATTCGTACACAATGGAGTCTCAAACTCGTAGAAAAAACTCTCATGCAGTAAGACAACAAAATTGAGTATGATGTTAAATACAGCATGGTTTGAATGGTTGAAATGCCTTTGATGATTCTAATGATAATCATTAGCACTTCTATAACGTAAAAAGAGAGAAGGAAAAAAATAAGAAATAAACTTGTCCATAACATATTGTCTACAATGATTCAATATCTTCCAGATTAGGTTGTGAAACAATAATCTTTAAAAGAAGACGGCAGAAAAGAAATGATCAATGACAGCATGTTTGAAAATGAATAAAAGTCAATAGATTATCTGAAATGCCCTGGTTTGCTTTAATACAAACCACAGTATATTTTTTAATCTTCCTATGAGGGTGTGATCATGAAAATAACCTTGTATAAAGAAAAATAATAGTAGAAAAAAGGGACATTCTCAATAAGGGTTGAAATCAACCGACCGAGATATATTGCTCTCATCGAGTAACCACCGTTATTTACCATGGAAACAGTTTGAATCCCAAACCTTCCTCCCCCGACGGAAGGATTAAAATCACTGGTTTTTAGGGGCAAGAAATACTGTGAGAGTTGACTCAGCTCCAAGCTCCTGAAATTGGATACGCCTGGCACATCCCGTAATACAGTCGGCCTGCACTTGCGGGTAGACCCTGCACCAGTCAGCAGGGCCCTACCTCAGAGCACACCACGCCGCTCATGGCGGGGGCAGAGTGTTTGGAAAGTCGTACACGTCCCCTGGTACTATAGGATTCTCACCCTTTTCAATCTGTCAAAACTGAAATGCATTTTTCCTCCTTCAAATGAACTACATTTTACCACGAAAAATGAGCTCGAGGTATTCCTTTCATTAGTTAAGAACTTGTAAATGAAGTTTGCTCCATGAAGTGAAGATTGTCGCTTTTTTGTTATAAATACCATATTTCACAACATGCAAACAATCCTCCCCATTCCAAAGTAAAGCATAAGCCTTACCAAAATAGTGATGATGATAAATCACCAACAATATGTTTCCCCGACAATAATGCTATTTCCTGCAAGCCTACACAGCTATGGAAACATTGGCAAAGGTGAAGGTGGCAAATAGTCAATGATAGTGGTGAAATTCAAATTATACTTAATACTAAATCATGATAAATTAAAAACAATAAGATCTTCAAACGGTTTGCTGTAATATTTGACACACAAAGAAATACATCATCATAAATATAGCAATCCCTCTTAATTTAGTAAATAGAAAAGTAGGTTCATAATGTCATGCCACCTATATATTTGTGTCTAAGTTATATACATTTTATTTTCAAGAAGAAAGAAGACAAAAAGAGAGAAAATAATAAGTAAATCAAATTAAGAATGTAAATCTGGCATTTTTTTCTAAATTGAAATTCGGACGTAGGTTAACTAATTTTTTGTTTAAAATTATGGTCGGGCCGCGTAAACATGTGATGCCCAAACCCCTTCGTCGTTGTGAATGAGAGGAAGAAAGAAAGAAAAAGAAAATCAATAACGTGGAAGAAAGAAAGTAAAAAGATTATTCATTATCGGTGTTACGTCGTAGTGTGTAACTAAAGCCATAAATAATAGAAAACAAATATTCCGTTGGTACTTATTCAAACTACGTATTGTTTTGAAAAGCGCACCCCACTCCCACACCCTGCGTTCTGAAAAATTCAAATTATTTTTATTGTTGTGGGTGTCTAGTCATAATGTGTCACTTAAAACGTCGAAAAAAGTTTGAGTTTTGGTACTCCTACCGACAAACAGTCGAGATCAAGCAATTAGAGTTCTTTGGAGGAGAGTTCAGGTAAGATTTCCGCCACTAGTTGGTGAGGAGTTTATCCGCCATCTCCGGTGGTTTCAGCCTCAGAATATTACAGCCTCTTATAGCTGTACACTTGAGCCCGAGTATGTGTGTGTGTGTGTGAATGGCACCCGGAGAAATATTGTTATGGAGAGAGAGAGAGAGAGAGAGGGGGGGGGGGGGGGGGGAGAGGGAGGAAGCGGGGATATCTTACCATTATCTAAACACAATACCCAATTTGTGTATACTCATCTTCGTTAACGAATTAATGGAATTAAATAAAATGGATGAATAAATGAAAAAAAAAATAATTGGGAATAGATATGGAAATAGATATAATCCTTCATTTGGAGATGGACGAATGAGAAGTCCCTAATGATCATGGAATTTAATCTTCTGGTTCACGATTCTAACAATCACTCTAAAAAAAAATACTTCTCTTCCACAATGTCTCATTTTTCATTCTCTTCAAACCATTATCGAAATTATGATAATCAGAATCAGAATCAAATAGGACAATGTCCCCACTATATGTAAAAACACTAAATATAAATACCAGAAAAGTTATAGACATTTTATTTTGTATTGTATTCTGTACTTCTGTATTGTTTTGACTAACGACCTTGTCCGGTTTTAATGAACTATCTGTGATCTGTTATTAAAATCTTGTTTTCTACCCTTTCTAATGGTTGTTCCTTGTTGAATAGTTCAGATATAATAACAAATTTGATAAATACAATTTCACTCCTTTAGGGGAAGAGGGATGATTTAGAGTTGGTCAAAGTGCATACAACCTCGCAGTTTCCTTTAAGGCTTTAAGAAATTCGTCATCAGTCAGATCTCAGACATTCAATAATGATTTGCACATATCAGTCCAAAAACAAAAGGTACATAAATATCAAATTTCCACTCCTTAATTGGAAGCAAATGAGGGCTGTACACATTGAAAGGCAACATGGTGACAAGGTTTAACAGGAATTTAAAGAGGGAGGGCTGGCGGGTAAGGGCTGGGGATATACTTCAGCAATTGAGCGTTCTCGGGAGGCTTTTACGGTGATCAGGAACATCGAAAGTAATCAGAAAGGGTGTCAAACACTAAATCATGACAATTCAAAGAGGAACAATAGCCAGCTCATCAAACGCTTAAAGAGAAGATTGAGTTCTGCTCATGGTCATGCTATAGTACATTGTAACTTATTTTTTTGTCTGGAGGAAAACGGAAAAAAGGTTGATTATGTATATTGTGCATACGAATTGGAGTGTACTCTGAAGTCTTTGAATCATCGAAGTAATAAATTTACTCGATTTCGCTGTTAAATAACAAGCACTGCATATAGAATCGGGGATATGGGACTACAACCACATGTCGCATGAATGTTAAGTCCGAGAAATTCAGCTATTTCTCAACATAATTTGAATATAATGAGCCTTTTTATAAAGCAATCGTTCTCAGGGAGGGTGTTTTTGCTATGAAATCCTTCGAAACTGACATAAACAGAATGAGAAAAGTCACAAATTATTTTTCACCTTTTCCCAGAATTCAATCTTATCTTTAAAGAGGAACAACGTGATCTCATCGGATATTTCTGTAAACGTCTATTCTCAAGAAATTGTAAGGGGGAGGGGAAAATATCGAGATGGTTCATGGGAGTTCAAACACATTTGTTCTATCTAACCAGACTAATGTTACAGTATATTCAATAAGGCTACGATAAAAGTCGTGAAGTGTGACCGAGTGTATACAAGCATAATCACACAGAGTTTCTTTAGGAATTAATCATCACAGTTCCATGTACAGATGCACATTTTTTTTTTATTGGATCTTTTGTACCGTACATTTCTAGATATTGCATTTTATCTCTTACTTGCAGCGTATATATCTTTTTATAAATCTGATCTTAAACGAAATGCTAATAAGCTTAGCGCATATCATTTATTTTCTTAATTTTTAAGGCACCTGAAATTGGGATTGAGAAATATTGTAACAAAATTTTAAAAATGTAAACTTAAAGAAAAATTGTGTTTTTTGAAGCATGAGAAACATGCGTTTCATGCTGTGATCTCTTGGATGGGTACCCACACAACGCTAGTAGTTCTACAACATCAGACGATTTTTTTTTTGTTGGTCTACGTTCATTAGCTAGTAATATGCGTTTTCCTTTTCGAATGTTCATTTTGATCACATTATTCAATGTCATCATAAAAGGGTCGATCGGGGTTGCAGATTGAATGGTAACAAATGCGTGGTCTTTTTAAAATCGTGAATTGTGAATTTACATCTTGTTAAAAGAAGAAACAATATCATGAGCCAGCATTTGCTATAATTACTGAGAAATTATATTTCCGATCTTGTGATTTGAGGTTGAGAGACAACCTTGGAATTGGGACGAGCATGTTAATTAGTCTGTTTTGAAACGATGTCTAGCTGAATTCAAAGTTCAATGAAGAAAATACCAATAAGTTAACGGAACAGGCCTCGGCCAAAAAAAAAAATTGCTTGAAATAAATAACTGGCTACTGATTCCAAATGTGTGTTTCACAACATTTGAGTTAAATAACATGGCGTCTTTCAAGACAAAGATCAATATAATGTTGAATTTATTAAGTTTACAGCAATAATTAATAAAGGTTCTAAAAAAAAATCATCTTCGTCACAAAACTATTATCCATGTAGTTGACTTGCATAATCCTAGTCACAACTTTAACAGAAGATTATACACACAAACACATACGAACATCTACATGGAGTATGTATGCAGGGACATTGACATAGATCAGAAACACAACGTCCGAATAGGGACTGCTTGCAAATCTTTACTTCGACATACAAACATATGTTTCACATATCTCTCATACATTCAACAAAAAATTATAATTCATACCCATGATTGGGCTCAGTATGTTGTTTATTTAATGAATTATAAGCTACACCTAAGACATACGCAGCTGGGTGCTGGTCCTGCATATTATTACGGTTTCTTGGTGGAACGGTAACGGGACTACATAGCCCGCCCAAACCGCCGAAGTGCGTGCAACTCCAGTGCCCACTACTATTAAGACTATTATGACTCCCTCCAATTTTCATAGTTAGCATTATTTTTTTGATCGGGAATTTATAAATTCAGGCTCCTGAACATGATTTTTTTAATTGTTAAGGTATCACATAGGCTACATTCATTTTGCTCATATTGAACAGGCATACAATTTTTTTTCATTGTAGGGGAAAAAACGGTTATAATTCGAACGGTTTGATCAAAAATTTGACGTGGACATAATATAATCATTTTGTTACTTAGAATGGTCTGTTTCAGGTATGCTACCCATATCAAGTTGAATCGTCTTGCTAGATTTCAAACAATATGCAAATAAAGTTTTAACAAAAGACGTATTCATAAGCACAATGAATCGACGTAGGCGAGAAAAGACAAGTGAAACAGTGAAGAGAAAGAAAGAGCGGTGGATAGAAGAGAATATGAGAAATGGAGGGAGGGAGAGAAATAGGGAGGGAGGGAGAGAGAGAGAGAGAGAGAGAGATAGGGAGAGATAGAGGGGATTGTACAAAGAGTGAAGTAGAGGAAATATTAAGCAAAAGAGCTATCATCATTCCGATATTGAATTTCAATGTAAATATACGCCGTGCAAACGTCCGACAATGTCAAATATTCAGGCCGGTTTACAAATCAGCACTGGGGGAAGTTTGCATATATATAGAATACAGAAAATAAAAGTAATTCTGGACCTCTAATCATTGCAAATTTTTGTTAATAATGATATGAATTCGTAAGAAAAAAGTTTCGAAAGCGTATCCATGCCTAAGAATAGCAGTGAGCATTATATAAAATGTAGGCCTTCCTCACACCGAATTTTAGAGTCAGTTAGGTTTAAGGCCTATTATTGTCACTTGTTTTGCAACAAAGAAATGTACTCAGGAGAACATAAAACTAGAGTATAAAAACATTTGTGTTGATACGTAAGATGGTCCTATGCGCCACTGATTTAATGAATTAATTTTTATAAAACCACCTGAATTAGATCGTTTTTAACTTTGTCCCGACTTTTTTTTTAAAAACCCCTTATAAGCTACCTAATGATTGGAAGCCCGCTTTACCATAGGCCTAAACGGACTATTTTGTTATATGAGGGATCTCTGGGGAGGAATACTTTAAATTAAATGATATCGGACTCGCTATCACAACTTCCTAAATATCAGATTAGATCGCTTAGACATTAAAATATTCAGTGCTTGCCAGAAATCTGTATTACTTCCGGTTCAAGATCGACATCAAGAACTTCCCTTTGAGCATGTCTCTCAAGACGCCCGGCTGTGTCAGAGGAAAATTCAATTAATCGAGCGAAAATATTTAGCTAATTGTGTTTGCAGAGAGGGAAAAGATTCAAGAGGGAAAAAGTAAAGTTCAAGTTCGAAGTACTTCTGGGACGAGCCTGAATGACATCGCGCAGACAACAGGCATTTGTCATCGGGCGCGAATGACGAGCGGCTATCAACTGGAATCCATCGGGGAGACTCGGGCGAAGAGGAATCTCTAATTGCCGCTTCATCTTTCGATGAGACACTGTACGGTGGAGTTGATGGGTCGGACGAAAGACGGATGGGGATGGTGGCAAAGATAATGATTGAGAGGAGGGAAGGGGCGGGGATGGTGGATAGGGATGAGTTCTCATATTCCAAATAAGAAAAAGGGTTCCTAAGTCACATTTACAGACACTCCGATACGTTTTTTCTCCTCAATTTTATAACATTAAACTAAATTAATTCTAATCCCAAGTAGGATTGTCAATAAAGGAATAATCATATATAGTGGTTTACTTATTCTTCATGGGATGAGGCCTTTTGACTTCAATAGGCTATTTATTTAATTGTCTCGAAGAAAATTGCAGAAGGATCTGGTAGCCTGTTTGGAAATTAATAGTGGACAAATTCCACTTAAAACTGACCTATGCTTGTGTTTAAGATTTATTTCAAAAGTGCAAATCAAAAAGTTACCACACGGTTAGTTCGATTTGTAATACTTTTCGTCGTTGTTAGAATAATAAAAATAGTATGACACTGTACGTTATGTGATAATCTAAAGTAAATATTACATACAACATTCAACAAAATTGTCATTTGAGTCATTGAATTGAGCATACAAATAGGCCTAAAAGTGCTTGTCCTTCATTAAGAATATAATTAAAATATCGACGCCAGTAGAAACAGAGCAAAAATCGGCCTTTTGTATTGCGCAAGTTCGGGGAATTATGCAACCTCTCGTCTCAACTGGACCCCAAATACCTTGGGTATATAATAATAAACGCATTTACAGCATTCTCATTGGTTTTTTAAGATGTTAACATTTGGATAAAATGTCCTACTTGTTCAAAATATGCAACTATTTCCTTTACAGCATCCAATTATGGATAGGTCCATAGTGAAGGGGTATCAACTGTTAATAGCCATTGAACACACTTAAAAAACCCAATGCGTTCTTTTATTTTTGAATGAATATAACTTTTCAATTATTATCCATTATCTTAAAGGATGTTTCATGAAAGACTGTACATGACCATTATCATAGATAGAATCACGAAATGTAGGGTGTGCATTGTGGGCAAGAACGTATTTCATATCCGTTTCCTGCCGTCATGCTACAAGAGAAATAAAAATACACTCGTGTATCTCCACTCTCACACATTTTCTCTCTCATATTCAAAGAGAAACAGACAGAGAGATAGCGAGAGTTAGAGAGAGAGAGAGAGAAAGAGAGAAAGAGAGAAAGAGAGAGGATGAGTCCTATATCTATTCTGTTTCTGAAAATTGATATCAAAACCCGTCAGTTGTCCGCCATTTCCTGGTAACCGAGTTTTGTTATACACACTTTCCGTTAATATCCCTACTCGAATATGAGGAGGCGAGGAGTGATGGTTCATTTTATTTGTTAGGACTTTGTATTCTCTCCAACAAAATATTTAACAGAAAATATAAGTAGATAGATACCTCACAGCGAGTTGGTAGGAAAAATATATATTATCAAAAATAAGAACAGCAATTACATTGATTCGTATGGCGGAAAGAAGATAATATACCTCTGGGTTGGTCACAATACTACTAATGTTTATCTCGTGTAGTTCGATGTATTCTTTTATTTGTTTTTCCTTATTATTTTCTAATACATATGATTTTTAATTGTAATAATTTAATATATGTGGACCCCTTTACAAACAAACCTGCTTTGGAAGGGCGATTCACTCCACCAAACCCATAGGAAATAAATGTATAAAAACCACGAAGTCCACGATATCGAATCGAGGCACCGGTAATCAGCAATGAATTGCTATGTCGGCAGCAGACAAAGATCAGAAATGAAAATTTAAAGAATTACAAAATGGACTTGATCAAGACTCTTCTTTATTTAAGTTAATTCATTCAATCTATAGGAAGAAGGACGATGAAGATAAAACGCATGGTGTTTGAATTCTATGGTCATTGCAGCTACACTATATAGTTGAATGATAAAAGGTTAATCGTACTCTATGACATAAATGAATAACGATTATGACTTCACAACCAAATGCCCAAAAGAGAAAACGAAAGTGGATTTAAATAAAAACGATTAAAAAGAATATAAACAAATATGTAGAGGAAAGGTCGTCATATAAGGGGCTTGATTCTTACAGACTTAAAAAAAGAAAAGAAATAAAGAGCGGAAAAGGGAAAACCTTATTACCTATGAGACTTACATAACGTTTTCGAATATTCATCAGAATATTTTTTAAAGAATTATCACAGGGCTTAATGAAATATAAGAACAGGAAAACATCAACAGATTTTGAAATTACATGACTTTTTAAAAAGTACTACACGAAATATTACAAATTTGTATCAAAAGAACTGCCTTAAGTTGAAAGGAAATAAATTTTATCACTTTATCTAAAATGTTGCCCCGGTCACATAGTTTTTGTAACACTTCACGAAAAGCAATGAATCATGAACGCGGTGCCCAGATTATTTAATACTCTTCTTGAAATAATTGCAAATAATAATAATATTATAATTGAATATGATAAATTACAGGGAAGAAGATGTAAATCCCAGGAAATAACTTATATGCGCCTGAATCATTTGCAATATTGGTAATTCATGAGATATTCTATCAGTATGGTTATACAGCATTCAGAGTGACAGCAACAAGTCGTATTTTCACAGAGGAAATATTGGGTAGCGCCTTCTAATTTGGGGATATAATCTCGTACGAAACAAGAAAAGGATATAAAAAAATAATGATTTATGGAAAATAATCATCAAACTCTGCCTCACGTATCAACCGAAAGGTCGACATTCTCTATCACCGATTATGAAACGGTTTTAACCATCCCTTCATGAAAAAAATGAGAAACAATTAAAGGTCTCGCGATAGACACGTTGAGTCTCCGGAGCAGAATTCGGAAAAGGGGGCTTAAAACCAAAGACGCACTGATCTAAACGTAAACAACAGGTGCCAAGAAAGTTAGTTAAACAGTTTTCTTGTTCCCCAAGGAACTGCCGCAGAAAAATTACACAAAAAGTCAATGTTTTCCAAACTTAAAGAATACCGAAAACGAAACGACGACAGAATAAGTTTCAGTAATCTTTTTGTCTGAATGAGTAAGAGTTACACTTGTTGGATGCTAAAAATTGTCAGATATTTCTCCAGAGTCTGGAATATTTTTACTTCGAGCCAGACGGTTTGATCACGCGCCTCTTTTTGCATCAAAATTACTGTATTTACTATTTGTTCCCCCTCCATGGTGATTGCCAAATTTCTCGTAATACATGACTAATGACCACGTGACATATGCTGTTGTCTGCTTGTTCTTTAATTAGACGTATTTCGGCGCCGTTCGAACAGTTCATGGGTCATGTTAACTGCTCCATGAAACAAATTCCTTTTTCCGTTTTCTTCGCCTTGTTTAAAAAGATTTAAGTGGAAGTAATTCTATTTTCTCGTACATACCCTTCCTAATAAGCTTGTTGTTTTATAAGTAAATTAAGCATATCCTTCAAAATGAATAAATTCATAGCAATGTTTTCTTGTGAATATCCCTGCAAATGAGCTCGGTTTTTGTCATTGTAATATGTATTCCTTGCTTGATTTCACTAAGTCTCCATAAATTGTGACTTCAACATACATATATTGTTAATTTGTTAGCTAAAACGATCTCACATGAAATTCAGTTATCCCCGGCCGACTGGTCTCCGTCCATTTCAAGATTTGTAAGTCATATTAAAATGCCTCACTGAAAGTTAGCAAAACATCTTGTGGATTATCATAACTATCTTAATTAATAAATCATTCCGCATGTTTGAACCCTTAAAGTTTATATTTCCATTCCAATCAACATATCGATTAGCAAATTTTATTTTTGTTTACTTATAACCCTTTTAGTACAATGCAATTTTGCTAAATTTCTAAATCAAATATAGTTTGTACACCCTACTCATCAACTACATCACGCTTATGAATGATATTTCGTATAACAAACACTTGTTTGTATTTTGTCTTGTCTATGAACGTTCCTTTGAATTCATAATTTCTGTCTAAAGACTAAACAAAACTACTATTCAATTGTATTCATACATCTATAAATGTGAATTACATAGGTTTTGAAAAAATCTGAATAACCTAATCGTCAATTCATTCGTTCATTTTAGCCTATAAAATAATCCAAATATGAATGCAATATTTGTAATATATATATATATATATATACGTATCCCAATTTGAAAGCTGATTTTGTTTAACTTTTTTAGGATAGTAAATGAGACACAGCTTTTAAATAGCCAATCCCGTTATTCTTCGTATTTCAACTAATTCAGTAGATCATGTAGAAACAACTATATAGAAGTTACCATGCAATAAGGCATGTTGTTCCTATATACTATGGTTATTCACTTCGTCTAAATAAAAAAAACGACATGTTGCAAATAAAAGACCCGGAAAAAAATGCCATGAAACTTAAGTGACAGGAAAATTATAGGACCATGTTGCTTCCAAGTAGGTTCGTTTTTCATTTCCTGTGACCAAATAATTTGGCATTACAAGACTAACAAAAACAATGAGAAAGATATTTCAATGCTAATTTTCTGTTATATCATTATGTTTATTATTGTGATTATCTTGTCATTGTTTATCTTTTGTGGAAAATGAAATAAATTTTGTTCTGTATAGGGCGACTACTACTTCTAATACTACTACTGCTTTTACTAAATGTAACAGTTTGACACCTCAAAAATGATTTACTCTGATTGAATTAGTTCTTAGTTACGGCCTACATATTTTATTTGGCATTATCCTTTGGGGATTATATTTTATAATCTGTGGATTTCAGTTGACTTCATTTAGAAACTCCTCTTTAGTTCTCATTATTCGGGTGAAGAAGATTGATGAGCATGCTAGTTTTAGCAAGACATCTAGGCCTATTTCCTTTCTATTTAAATATAAGCCATATGGATCTGGAAAGTGTATGTGTGCAGCAATACATATCAATGTACGAGTGATGTTAACTTTCAACATACATTATCTATATGCGTCTTCACGGATTACCGACATACTAGATAATCAGTCTTCATGTATAATCAGAAGGGTAAAAACAAGAACTGCTCCCAAAGTAATTTCGGAATTTTATATCCAAATATTTGTCAGGTCTCGAGGGTAAAATACAGTCGTGTAAAGCAAAATGTTTGGCAGAACAAAGGGTTGATTTTTGGCGTTTACAAGAAGTGGTGACGAGTTTTCCATAAATCGGCTTCACGCCGTCATCAAAGCAAATTACTCGACAAAAAAAAAGATGACAAGAACAATAACTGTAAAATAAAATGAAATACAATGATTACAAGAAGACATTCGGGTCTGAAAGATAGGCGTGAAGATGAAAATATAATATAGAAAATATGACATACCCATTCCGTTGTTATTACTCGCCGCTAATATGCTATTGACCGTCGTGCCCATGCCGAAATTCCCCGGGGCAGCGTCGGCGGAGTGACATCCAAACCGAGCGCTCATGCCAACCAATGCAGCGCTACTATCTCCAGGTAGGCCGTGCGCTCCAACTAAATCCTCTAAAGTCGATAACGGGCCAGGTACCGAATCCATGTCCTCTGGCCTGACGTGATGCACGGAAGGACAGAAGAAAAAAAATCTCTACCCCCTGTTCTTCCTTTATTTTTCCTCTTTTAGTTATCTGGAAATCCGGGCTGGATTAAGCCGGGGTTAGAGAGAGGTGGCCAGTGCACACACCCGCGCAGCTAAAATCCTCCAACTTGAATCCTGATGGATTTAGGACGAAATCCCGCAACCGTAAGCTTAGGCTAAGACCCCGGTCGCAACTCGGGCTCGGCTTCCTTCACTCACACTGTCTCACCGGCGGTGCAGGGAGAAAAAAACAATAAACTAACCCAAGCAAAGACTTTATCTAGCTCAGGCAACCAGACTTTTCTGATTTACTTGCACAATTGTAACTGTAACTGGTTGCAGAGCGTGAGTTAACAAAAATCGTGCACTAATTCTTGGGTTGGAGAGAAGGATTAGAAAAACAAGCCGACGCTCAAATCGAGAACAAGTCGTAAATTTTATGAATAGTTTATGAATCGACATGGGTGACAATTTATTGCCATCGAGCTTAGTATAATCATACCGACCCTGGACAGTTCATACACTATTATTGGGAGTAAAGTAAAATGCAGGCGATTGTGTGTGATCATGGGTATGAGAGGAAGAGAGAGAGAGAGAGAGAGAAAGAGAGAGAGAGAGAGAGAGGGAGGGAGAGAGAGAGAGAGAGAGTCTTACAATGTCATCAAGTTCAATGCGCATGCGTAGTTATGATCACAGGGTATAGGCATCGCATGACCAATCAGACGCGTATAACGAATCGACCTGTACTTATTTCATCGCGGTTTCTTGATTGTTGCCCCCTCTTCTTCCTCGAAACTTGACTGGACACACACATTCCCTGCTAGGGGGTAAAACATCCTCCAGAGTCCAGACTCCTCCTCTTTACAACTCTTAACTTTCCATTTTCTTCCCCACCAACTTTTAAAATCGAAGAAACTTGAGGGGCATTTTCCCCCTGATTCCGTGCGACCAAAAACTTCGTCAATCACCACGTCCATACACCTCCGACCGAGCAGTGCGGCGGTAGAAAAGTACAGAGTACCCGTAAAACATCGTTGGGCCCATTTTACACTCCAAAATAACATTTTTGAAAATACAAAACGTATGAAATACATTTAATAATAAAAAAAACTCTCATAATAACGTTCATTGAGAAAAGTCTTCCTCAAGTCACTGTTGAATAAGAACTGGCAAATTTCTGGACAAAAAAAAAATGGTCTTGATTAATTTCTGCAATACCTCAACCAACACCGTTGGCTAATGCCGAAGATTAAATAGAATTTTGAGGGAGGCTTTTATTTGATATAACATGGAATCAATCATCATTTATCTCCAATTATCTTTTTAAAACTATTACAAGAAAGGTTTAGATTGTTTGTCTGTTCAAAAAAACCATTTTAAATGTAAACTATTCCCCATTGGAAGCCAGAGTTTCTTGTTATGTTTCGATATGAGGAAGGAAGAGGTAGAGAATTAAAATGTGATAAATGTTCCCAGAGTTTTATTATCAAAAAGGTACAAAATCTATTAAAAACAGAAAGAGGTGAAAAACATCATCAAAACAACAACAACGAAAATAATGATGTTGATAGTGATGATAATGATAAATATAGATTACAATGAT
>BEXV01000480.1:60514-79991 GCA_003118195.1 Hemicentrotus pulcherrimus | reverse complement strand
AACCCCCCCCCCCCCCCCCCCCCTCCTCCCCACCCCCACAGACTCCTGGATCCGCCACTGCTGTAAATTGCTTGATCAGCGATGAATGATTGTACTGTATTATAGCCATGACCGAACACATGAATATGTTTTATTTAACATTAATTACTGGAGACTAATTTCTCAATGTGAAGCGACCCTTAGATGTCGCAGGCGATGTAATTTATTCAAACAGGCAGAAATGCCCCATGGATTTGAGCCCGATAACAATTGTCCAAATAAAATTGGGATGGAGAGGGAAAATGGGTAAAAGAATCGCCATATTCCAAAGCTTTTTTCTACGACAGAGACAGGTCTGATATGGAAATAGATGTATATACTTTACATATCGCCAGTTTATTTCCCAAATAATTAGCCAATTCAAGCTTGTATGGTTATAGAATCAAGGTAATTGGTTGGGTCTAACATTGATATGTGCAGATAACAGTAGATGGATGGACTTAGAATGAATAAGTGCATGTTACCAATAAACGTATATTTCCCATTTGAAAAATCATGGTACAGTTTCAAGACTGTATACATGTCCGCATGTACACAACAATTGATGGTTACAAATGATCTTAACTGAGATAACACATCGTCGTAAAATAAGCTTTTTCTCAGATTGTCTGACTACCTATACCTAGGTCTTTTCCTCTCTATTCTACCTAATAATTGTTCCATACCCCTCTCTTTTTCTCTCTTCCTCTCACACACGCACTCACACACCCCTTCTCTCTTTCATTGTATCCCCTCTATCAACATTAAAAAAAATGTTTATTGTAACGTTACAATTCTACACCCCTTCCCTTCTCACCGTCCATACATCTCCCCTCCCCCAATATTTTCCCCTGTGCCCACCATCACTCTATCATTTTATGGCAAGCAGTAAATTTCCCTTTTTCCCGCGTGCATCTACCCACAAAAAAGGACAATCTCACAAATCAATGACGTGCATTATTTTTAGCATTTTTACCACACCTAAGTTGATCCCAATTATGTATCAAACACGCTAGCCCTGGTCCGATTAATTAGGCCCTGTTATTCTCCAATCTGTCTCTCCAGCGGAAATTGAAATAAAAAATCCCGATGCTGTTTCTAAAAGTTCCCCAACTAAAAGGTCCACTCCCTTTTCGAAACAGCTGCACACGTCCATATCGCACACATCACGTGAATGTTAATTGTTTCTCTTCCTACGCTATTGTCAAAAAACGGGTACGATTTCCAGTTTGATTTTGATTTCACCAGCGAGAAACGGAAAGACAAAAGAAATGACGAATCTAATATCTGATTCATTCTATTACTTAATTCTAGGAACCTACTATTTGATAGAAGTTGAGATTGATTGTACGTACAGTAGAAATAGTTGATATTTATTTTTTATTTTTAAGGAGAACGCACGTGTAGTCACTTAAAAAAAAAAAATCACACATAATTATGCTCCAAAGAATTTTTTGGCTGATAATATGTACTTTCATAATCATTATCATCATTCTTCTTTTTCTTCTTCTTCTTATCATCATATTATTTATATTATTGTTAAAATTATTTGTATTATTATCATTATAATTTGTACATGTAGTATCATTTATTAATATTATTGTATTTATTATTATCATTATAATCATTATTATCATAATCATTATTCTTATGGTTATCATCTTTATTATTATGAATAGTATTAAATTAATCGTTATCATTATTTCTATTCATTATCATTATTATTATTATTAGTAGTAGTAGTGGTATAGAAGTGGTATTAGGAGTATTGTAGTAGTTTGTTATTATCATCAATAGGCCTATTATTACTTTCATCATCATCATCGTCATTCACTTACGCCTAGTACTAGTCTACTTTTAGAGCAACGTGGAGCTATTTATGATCTCATGGATATATCCGCACTTTCTGCCCCCACCCACCCACGCCACAAACACACACTCTCCCTGCCCCTCAATTAAGGACAATGTGTGGTTTCTGAAGAATTTATTCAAAATTACAAATCGAAAACAATAACCACAACTTATCTTGAACAAAATACGCAATTACAACGTTCCCATCAATATGATGGTGTCGTGGACAATTACAAACTTTCTGTAGCGGATGCTCGCCATCATCAACAACATGATGACAAGATTGGCACCGATTAATTGTCAATTTTCCGTCTTCTATTACTCATTAGCAGGGTGTAGAGTTTAACATCATTAAACGACTCCACCCAGCTTTTTTGTCAGCGACCCATTGATAATTTCTGATCGACAAGACAGGGTACCTTTCAGTTTCCATCGAAATTACGTTCCCCTAAAACTTCCCACCTAGTTTCATATCGTAGGGGTGATAAAAGGTCTAAGTATGGTAATTACCACTTTAAAATAAATATATCTATAGGCCTACCTCATAAATAAATAAATACAAGTTGAATTCAATTTGGCCCGAATCATCCAATGAAAATAACATTTGTATGTCCAAGTAAAAAACAAACAATAGTGAAAAGGCATAGTAAAACCTTATAATGAAAAAAAAAGAAAAAAAGGAAAACAAATACACATACAAAAGAATAATCAAATATCAAACAACATGAAACACTTGCCTCCTTATTTTCGAAAAATCCGGACGGGAAACAAGAACTCAACTGTACTTGGCTTTATTTAAAATGTTTATCTCTTGTCAAACAAAGCCTTCCCCCCCCCCCCCCATAAGCATGATAAGAGAGCCATATATGCAAAGAAAAAAAAGAATGCAAGAACACCCAACCATCAATCCCCATCCAAAAATACCAACAACAACATAAAACGAAAATGAAAAATAAAAATCAAAGTAAATACATGTACATGTATATATATTACAGAACTGTGTGAGTAGTTGGGGGCCTGGCTTCTTAAAGAAATACGTTTAATAAAATAATCATAATGTATTACACATCATTTCCCATTAATTATTGCTAAACTGTGTATACTTAATATGAGGTCTTTAAGGTCAACTTAAGTTGAACTCCTTTAAAGAGGTAGAGAAAGTAAACATTTCCAAATGAAACCCACAATCTTGGTATTAGTTTGGACCCCTGGCACTTTGTCAGATAACTATAGAAGCTCAGACAAAGATCAATTTAGGATTAACAGTAAGACTTTCTCTAATCCCTCCGGCGATCGGATTAATTCGTCGGTTAGGTTTTGGTCAGGTCGATCCGTTACCCTCCGAGTCTATCTCGGAAGTAAGATTAGTTGTTAATATAAGAGAAAATTTAATACACTTGAAGAGGAGAAAAATATAATATAATTGACGGTATCTCGAAGGAATTTCGACGGTATATCGAAGGAAACATGCAATCAATACTGCTTTATAAGTATTACATTCATTGCATTATCTGTAGAAGTGTCATCTACACGACGTAACAAAAATAAGAATATAATGATTGGCTCTTAAAACGAGTAATTCGCTGTGAGGAAGACAAAGATGAGCGATGGCAAATGAGCAATTCAAACTCAAAATGTCCTCACAAAAATGACAAACACGGCGTACAACGAAAGAGCGTATACATGCTGCTATCTATTTTTTTCTTTATAACAAAGTTTTTCTATTTAGTTTATCGTGTTACTTATTCTCATATCGCCCTTTCTTTCGAACACGTAGAATTTGAAATTACAATCTAGAAAGCGTCGGAGTCGCGTTTTATCAAGGTTTTTATACTTGTGAAGTGGCGAAAATATTTTGTCAAGGTATTTGATCATGTTGATCAGAAATAAGGTTGAAAAAGGGAAACCTATAAAAGTCGCTTCGTGAAGGACAAAATCATGATAATCCTTTCCAAGAATTGAATTTTCAGAAAAATGGGTTAGTACAGATCATTTCCGATGAAGCCCAACAAAGAACTCGGTTTTTTTTTAATGAGAGATGATATCATAGCAGGCCCTGAAAGCCAAGTTGTGTAAAAGTAAAACTTAAACGGAATGACGAATGGTTCCCGTCCTTACCATCCTCCTTTTTGATCATCTTCTTCCCCAGAGATGCGGGGACACCATCACCATCACGCTCGGTGAAATCAGCAATGCGATGCGCCATCATGATCAAGATCAAACACACAGTTTCTTCACAATCCAATCTCAAATTTCACACCGGCGTCAGGTCTCTATTTACCAAGCAAGTATATCACCTTCAACTCTAATTCAAGCACAAGCAGGCTAATGATGTACTCAATGATTGCAGAAATATCTCAGCATCTGGGTTACTCTTTCTACTCAATAGACCACCGGTAATGGCGTGACGGGGCTTTGACAAGTGGTACGATGCCAATAAAAAGTTGGAATACTTTTGATGTAATAATAGGGGGAATGGTATAGTCATTTGATGCACAGGTCGGCAATTTTAACGATTTGGTTTTTATGTAATATTCGCCGGCCACAGGAAACTCCTAAATTCTTTCGAGCCATCACGGGTTATTAGTCTGAGCATACGGTCGTAGTTTAGATAGAGGAATGGTCATTTCTGGTCTTGTGTGGTCAAACTCAAAATATTCAAATTTACGAATAACCTACCATTTCATTCATAGAGGATTTCGTTTTTATCCTCCGGTCAAGAATAGACATCAAACGAGTAAGCAGTACATAAAGAATTATGTACTCATTAAATAAATAAAGAAGCAAAAAAGAGTTGGGGAGGGAGATGAGTCAGGAAGGGGGTACTGATAATATAAAGCCGACAGTTGAGATCTCGTTCATATATTTATATATATATATATGTATACATGTTTTTACGGAGAGGTTATTGTTTTTATATTTGTGCTGGAATGTATATGTTTTCTATATTTTCAATCCTTCTGCCCTCAATTGGACTTTCACCTGTCGTTGTCTCTTCTCCGTGTTTTTCTAATCTCTCTCTCTCTTTTCTCATTTCTTTTCTGACCATTGACTTTCCGGTACTTCTCCCCTTCTCTTTTTCTATCCACCTCTCTCCCCACTCTCCCTGTTATGTAATCATCTGATTTCTTCTCAAGATGGTTTTTACGAGCCCACTTTACATTAAGGGTATCAATTAATTTAATGTTCCCAAGGACAAATAGGGCATACTTGTTCCCCTTCGTGCCAAACAAAAATGTAACTTTAAACAAGTAACTTCTTGCTTTAAATAAATGTGGCAATTGCAATCATCAAATAACTCACAACATCATCATAAACTCTGATTAAATAACCTTGAATAAAAGTTCGAAGACAGGATAGACTCAAATTATGTGTTATTCAGCAATTTGCTAGGAGAATGTTACTGTGTGAATTTGGTTTTTACAGACGTGTATCAATCTCGACCTTTAAACGTCACCATCCGAAAGACATGACTCAGTTTTGAACCTATACGTTCTCGGCTGAATCAGTTTGTAACTTTCACTGTTAGCTGGATTACAGGCGCACGCCACAACGCCTAGTTGGAAAATTGTGAAACCTTTTATAACTAGATGTTGTTAATAGTATAACCAGGGATATGAGAGTTAAACTCACAAACCCTGGTATAAAACATGTCGTCGATAGCTTATACAATACAATTCCGATATTCATAGCAGAAGTTTTATTTTGACAACCTGATATCACTAGCTGTTTCGAATTTTGAGTAGGTCTATATGCGATGGTGACCCGCCCGACTCATCGGCCTAAACAAGTGGAGAATAGAGCACTTATTGCTAACATGTGGAAACTATTTTTATTGGAACATGTGGAAACTATTTTTTTAAACAGAAACGGATATTTTCCTTTTACACGATTATTTAGTTTACTCATTATCATTATTATTTAACTTAGTCAAAGAAACATAATGACGAACATGAAGGTATTGTTACGTCATGCGCCCCCAAACGCCGATAACAAAATTATTAGTGTTAACTTTTGAATTATGATTAATTTTGGGTCTCACGATATAATTACGTTTAAGACCAAACTTCATAAATATAATGATAATTTCGTCATCTATGAAATAAATATATCATCAGTATCTGAAGATTGCAAGCACATCAAGCGTTATGCTTGCGCTGTAGCCCTGCTATAATTGGTCATGTTTATCTGATCCATAAAGTCATAAAATGCTTCAAAACAATGTAAATGTCACATTCATGCACATTAATGCACATGGATATGTATGTTCGGATTTTTATATAAATAGAAAGATGATATAAAAATCAATAAATCAATTGAAATTACAATAACAGTAACATCGAAATTACATTGCAACTATTGTTGTTGAACTTTTATTCTCGGTTGCACTACCGTTCTTTAAAATTAGAAGTGATATGCTTTCGAGCAGAAGAAGAACAATATTCCTGCAGTGATAATGAAGGACGCCATCTGCTGTTCAAATTAATGACAACAAATAAGTTGGAACCATAGAGATATATACTGCCTCTATGGTTGGAACCCTGTTCCGATGCAATCGTTGCCCGTCTTGAGCAAATCCAAGAAATATGGTAAAATGCTTCGGATCCATTTATGATAAATGAGTACGGGTGAAAGTTTGGGAAATAAAATTCGCAATGAAGAACAACGCACTCAAGACTTAAAAGTAAAGCTCAATTGGTAGAGTTTGGTAGACAAAATAATTATGATAAATTGGAGAAACAATGTCACTGAAAGGGAAAATGGAAAGGAAGAAAGAGATGATTTTTTTTTTCCGGGGGGAGGGAGAGAGCATGGACAAAGTGAGAGCGGGCGAGAGAAAGAGAGAGAGAGAGAGAGGGAGAGAAAAAGATAAATAGAGAGAGACAGAGGGGGAGAAGTGCTTTTCAGTAGAACAACGAGAAGACGAAGCATAATTCAATATCCTTTTTTATCAAATTTCTGGCCTCCGAAAAGGATGAAAAGTACCAATACTGAGTACATGCACGCCTACCTTTCACTTCCTCACCGTTATCATCCAAAATCACAGCGTCAGGATCATCCCTTATCCCGCCGGGAGATGGCGCTATTTCATCACATCCCACCGACCCCATTACCGTCCTTGACGACGGGGACTCGAGAGGATCCATGTCTGTTGTTGTACTCAATGACCGCTCCAAAGGAGTAGGCAGACCCGCGACCAGGTGGCCTCCGAGCTCGAGTCCCGTCCTCGGGCCTCCGCCCATCCCACCGCCTAGCGATCTCCCCACCGTGTTCGCCGATGAGGCATCGGGAAGGATCATCTCCCCGCTCGCGCTCTCGGGCGACATCGGTTGCCGATGAGGAGGGGCGACGTGGTGGACGATGTCGTCCTGCGTTGTAATTGGGCCGCTGGACGTGGTCGATGGTGGGGAGAGTTTTGTCCCCATGGCCCCCAGCCCCAGGCCGAACGGGAGCGTGTTGTCGCTTATGCGGGGGACGGCGGCATGGTCTGAGCCGAACGAAGAGTGATACATCCTTTGCATGAGTGCTGTCAGGTACTGAAATTAACGATAAAAAAGGATGGAGATGATTGATGATGTTTATGGAGAGAATTAGAATACCAATCCTTTAGGATTTATTGCTCATAATTAATGGGGGTCTTTGAGAAGGAAATACGTGCGTTGATTTAATTAAAATTCCATTTGTGCATTTAATACATTTCTGGTCATCTAATTTAAATCACGCAGAAGAAGAAGCAGAAAAAGAACTTGAACAAAAAGAAGAAAGTCAGAAAATAGGAAGATGATGATGAATATGAGCATAGAAGAGTATGAAAGGAACAAAGGATGGATAGTGAGGGAACAAAAGATATGTAAGGTACTCTCATTATGCATACCGTACGAGGAGGCGTGGGAGGGGGCTGGGTGAGGGGCCTCAACCCTCGAGAAATAAAAAAAAAATCGAGATCGGTTTAACCGTCACGTACTATATTTTGCGTACACATTTCATCTAAATAATATTGTTATTTCTATTTACTTCATCCTTTCCCTCACTTCCTTTCTTCTTCTCGTTCATATTCTTTTTGTATTCTTAGAAAAAAGGAGGAGGGGTGGGGATAGCAAAATGATCTTCCGATCAAGCAAGAGTATGATTACTTCTAAAAACAATTTGATCGTTTATCAGAGAGTATGATACCAAATTCTTAATCAATATACGAAGCAAGCCTCGAATCTCCTTGTTACTTTGCACCATACGACCTTTCTCGACCTCTTTTTCTTTGTGACGATTCTATTTGTTTCAATTCCTAAGCTTCATTATGACGTCATTGCCTCGTCTTTCACATGCAAAAATACATTATTGCGTTTTATGGTTTCAATATCACACGCCTTACAAAATTTTCTATGGATTCAATGCAATCCAATGATATTTATAGTCTCTACAACCGTCCGTCCACTATCATATAGCTCCGTTTAGTCTCATTTGGGAACGCCCCCTATCGGCAGAGTCCAGCAGCCTAACATGTACGTTAGCATATGGACTTTTACACACACACACACACACACACACACAAAGAAATCGTTAAAAATTCATTTTTTGTTTAAACGAAAAGCACATCCACCCGACGTACGTTATCACTAGCTCTTTAATTGGAACCCTTATGTCCCATCGACTTTTGAAAGTTCACCCACCGTAATATGATCAAAATAGGTCGCAAGCTCGCCATTGCCTATATATATATCAACATGTACAACAAGTCGAACTTTGGACTCAATTTACCACGCGATTGTAAGGTTATAAGTCAAGCACACGAAGGATAAAATGCATGAATTATCATAGATCAGTTCTGATTTGTTCAGTATGTCCATTTCATCCACCCCACCGTAATTTGTCCATTTAGTGTAGGCAAGCATTTTGCCGAGGTAAGCAAAAACATGAATATTAATGAACACCATGGACTATTCGATTATTAACAGAAGGGTGCAATTGTGCACTACATCAAACCCCCCTACTTTCAGTCAAGTATTTCATTGTATTATGTAGTTTGGTAGGTTTATTTTACTAACTGTTTAGTTATCAGATATCAATTATAGTTTAAAGATATGGAAAAGATTCCCTTTTTTAAATTTTTTTATATATATTTAGCAAAGCAATCTCGCATACAAAATCACTATCAAGTGTTGTCTGATCCGCTGATTGCCGTCTGCTATATACACGGACTGGCTACGTTTGTGCTGGCGAAAATGAGACAACCGGAGCAATATGCAACAGTCCTATTGTATAGCGCTTAATAATACGTTCTAAGCGCTTTACATTGTATTAGTATTACTCCCGTCATTTGATTGAATTGCTATCCGCTTCATGATAGTGCACACGCTCCGCTCCCTGGGGAGTATTCCGGCCGCACATAAATATGCCAATCCAACCACATACTTCGCATCCTAACAGGTACCCACTTAAAACCTTGGTCGACAGTGGCAAATGTAGATTAATATCTTGCCGAAGGTCATTGGTGCTGCGGCGGGCCTCGAACCGCGAACCATGTGGTCCACAGTCCAGTAATGTATTCACCGATTCTAGGACACCTACCCCGTGGACATCCACCCGGACAACCTCTGATGTCAACCTCTTTTGGCGGAGACTGTTTCATTTTCTTTGGCGTTTTGTATTTGATTTCCATCGAACAAATAATTGGTTCATTTTTTTATCGAGAATTTTTAAGGCCTACATGCATGTCTAAATATATTAGCAGCTAATCTGTGGGTGTAAATATGCAATTAGCGGTGTGTTTTCGAGGCCAGGAGAGTCGTGACCAACATGAATAGCATTTCAATCCAATCAAAATGCTCAAGAAGTCTTGATTGTTCACACATTGGCAATGAACGACATTGTGCACTCCCGCTATATCCGTTTACCTGGCGTCATGTGTAAAGTCATTTGTTTCCCACCTATAACGAATCGGTCATCCGCCCTTTAAACCCCACTTTATAATTTTCTCATTTTTGAGAAGCTTTTTTTTTTTAAATCTTCTACTCCTATCCGATTCCTCCTTTTCCCTCTCCATTGTGTATTTTGTTCGTCTATATATAGTTTTATACCTGTTAATGTGCTTAATTATTCTATGTTTAATTGAAAATAAAAAATAAAAGATAAAAAGTTTTTCCTTTTTTTTATCTTTAAATTTAGGAATTACGTGAAATTGATTGATTTTTTTTGGTATCAATATCATATCATAAACACTTTCTTTATAAACAGTTATTTCATAAATAATCTGTAGTAATCTTTATGTATGAAGTTATAATCTTGTGTTTGTATTGTTAAGCGTATAGGAAGATTTCCCAATCTATTTGCGCTTTAAATGTTCATCTTTTTTTATTAATATTACCATAAATAAATTTCTTGATCTTTTTGCTTATTCTGTGACTGCGCTAGTTATTAACTCGAAACGGAATGCATTAATAAAAATGAAGTAATCTATCAAAATGACAACAGGTATGTTACTAGATAATTTATCAGAAAATAAAGATTGAGCACAATCGTTAAGTGAATCCAATAATTCTAATGTGTTTAATATAACTTTATTTAATATTTTAGAGCCATCTGGATTTTGAAGAAGAAACAAATTTGAGATTGTTTTAAATAGAAAATCTAAATCGCCGAATCGTTATTCCGTCATCATAGGAAATGTATAGATAAGTAATGAAAGCGGTTGTGAAAGAGGGAATTTTCATGCTTGGACATTAATTGAATCATTTCAAATGAACTAGTACATTTATGACTATCCACAAATATGTCATGCTATAATCGAAATCCTAATTTTCGATATTGCTTTAAAAGACATAGCTGTTAAAGAAGAAATACGAAACAACAATAATCTGCCCCAAATACCATAGAGTTATTTTAAAGCTTAATTTTGCCGCAGATTAGCCGTCCGAAGTCGGGAGATACATTCTTCAGGAACCACAAGCTTGAAATCGCAATCGGTTTAACCGTCTAATCACTAACAGATGCTTATATCCGGGACATTAAATAGTGTGTATATAAAAAACCAGGACAAGATTACTTGATTAAAACGTAGGGTTGGGGGATGCACCCCACACGAGTCTTAGCAAAGGATGCGACTAAGCGGGCTTGAATTCTCGGAATCTCTTTGATCAGATTTTAGATTCTATATTCTGATCAGATATGATTATGCAAAGGCACATTAAGGAAAGGGACGAAGTCGTCCCCCCCCCCCTCTCTTCCTCGTTCTATCCCGTCCCCTTAGAACAACAAAAATTCGAGTGTTAACTTCTGTAATGAAGTTGACGAAACAGGTGTTGTCTGGTGAACGAAAATGTATCAGAATACGACTGACATCGTGATGTTTCCCATGTCATAATCCATGACGATGACGACATCTCGTCGAGGAAGGGGCGGGGTGGGGGAGACGAATGGTAAGGATCAACTTTCTACGTGATAAGCGCCACATTTCATCATTTGGAAAGAGAAAAGTGTCTCTAAAACCTGATCTCTTTTTCTGGAATTGATCATAATCAACAACACCACGATAAGTTGATGAAACATAATGACAAGTCATTGAAGAAATACTTTTACATAATTGGCCATTTTCGTAATGTCACAAATTTGAATGCACACGTCTTTGTGAATAAGTGCATCAATGCAAATTATTCCATTCACCTTTTAAGAATAATTGTATTTCCATAGTCAGAATGTAAACTGCATGTTTTATGTGATGTTAGGTAGGTCAAGCCAAAATGTTTGTGCTACCTAGCAACCAATACTTTATTCAATTTCGCTTTCTTGTTATTGAGATACAAGAAATTCCAACTAGTCGAATGAATTAATCTGTATCGAGGCACTTTATGAAGAACTATGCATTACATTTGGTTACATCACGAACATGGCCTATTACGTGATGCGGGTTTATTAATGCATCTTGTTCATGTGCGATTGCGTTTTTTTAGATCCCCGAATCGGACATATTAATAATGAAGGATGATATAACATCGCAAAATATATCTATACTATTACACAGATTATATTTACTGAAACATTCTTTTAATATTATACTGCATGCCATGGTATTTCTTTAAAATGTATAATAAAATCCATTATCGTTGATGTATTATATGAGAAATCTTCTCCCCCATCTATTAAACCCATCATCACCAGCGCCGTCATCCCCGTTATTTTTATCCTCATCATCTCTTCCTTGATCTTCTTATCAAAGGAGAATTATGCTATTTGAAAACACACTTATGGTGTTTTATCTTTTGGGTTCTGTTTACAGTTGTTTAAAGACATAGGTCTATATCTATA
Organism: Hemicentrotus pulcherrimus; assembly: GCA_003118195.1. NCBI lineage: Eukaryota > Metazoa > Echinodermata > Echinoidea > Camarodonta > Strongylocentrotidae > Hemicentrotus > Hemicentrotus pulcherrimus. Next base: position 67,823 of record BEXV01000480.1, on the reverse strand, counting down.
AACAAACTTATATAAACTATGCGATAAGAAACAGAATGAATGCATATCGCAAGAATTCAAATCCGATTTTTATCTTGTTCAAATCAAAATGTATTCTCATGATTTAAGGCTAGACATGTTACCCGGCAATGATAATCATATGATTTTCATGTCATATCTTCTATCGACGCTGTAGAAAATATTCTTTGAAAAGTGATTGTGATTGTTTAATTCGTAGCTCTTTCAAGTTAGAGAAAATGCGCTTGAAATAAGTTTTTGCTAAATTCTTATCATGAACGTAATAAAAGAAACAAATTGACGATCTTAAAATTGATGTCAGGCTTTGCTCATGCCACAATATGAAAAGGAAAATATGAATGTTCTTACATAAGCAGACTGTTTTGAAAATAAAATAAAATTTGAAAAGTATCTGTCCAGAAAGAAGCTAAAATATCAAATCGAAATGGGGAACAAAAATAAATAATGAGGGTGTAACATGAACCTTAAATCCGAACGAATATATTATTTTGAGTGGCAAAGCATTTGTCTGACGGTTTTAAAGTAACTTTGTATTATGAGTAAGTTTTACTTTGCTCGGGTTCTTCAACAATTAATTGGTTAATCCCAAAATGAGGTGACAAGGTGCTTTGGTGAAAGGAACAAAATCAGCTCTACTTACACAGATCAAGCAAAATCGGAACAGATTAAGCAACAGAAAAAAGCGCACTTGAATTGCTGAGATTAGTTCTAATTAGACAAATTGGTATGACTTACCGTTATAGAAGAGGCAGTTTCAACTTGAATACAAGACGGTGAATTGGTGAATTGCACGCTTGGTACGCCCGAAGTTACGGCGAACTTGACAAGGTGGCAGTCGCTACTGGATGGATCAATTGCCGGCTCTAGAGCGTAATTACGGTGTTGACGCAATAGACGTGCTATGCTTTCGCTCATCAAGAAAGCGGGCACTTCGATGAATGTTTAATGAAATATCTATGATCTCACCCCCGATGTTATTTCACTTTTTCTGATTTTTTTCCCCCCTTGGTGAACTTGCCGCCTTGCTGCTTCATAAAAAGATGATAAACCCCAAGAAAAATTATTATCTGTTACTCGCACCCCCGTTAGGCCAGGAAATCGGAGATTGAAATGGGTTTAACCCGTAAGTCGATGACGGGGCGGCCTTCTGCGCATGTGCAGGGACGAAAAGTTTTTCTCTCTGCCGAACACCAACACACTTTTCGCGCGGATTTTGTTTTAATGATATCGATAGAGCGATGCGATATCACGCTGCAAAATGAAAACCTACAATTATTATGAGGAGTCCGTTAACAGGGTTATCCTTTTATATGTATATCACCTATCCCGAGTACCATTAAAGTGAAACCATACAGAGGGAAGAGTAGACGCATATAAAAGTGAATTCTGATGTCGAGAGACCTTTGCAGATGAGGTATGCAGTGTGACGACAGTTTACGGGAAATGATCGTGATCTGTCATCGAAGGACCAAAATCGTCACTCGTTCGGGCTGAAGCATTATTCATCGGCTGATCCAAACCCTGAACAACGTGCTCGCTATGATTCAGGCCCACATCATGGCATGCCCTTTGGACAACACCCTGAAAAACTTCACCACATTACACTTCCCATACAACACACTCTTGACTTAATTAAATATGAACATCTAGTACTTATTCGATCGGTTTCCGACTGCTGATAATCAGCGGGCGAAAGAGGGAGAAGAAAGAGGGGGGGGGGTTGTAAATAAAGAAGCAGTCCTAAAAGAATACATTAAGGGGGCGGGCAGGTGGTTTGCGGAGCTTGTGGCAATCGCCTTTATATTCTCCATGTGCCTCACGATTTAAAAAAATCAAATAAATATTTTTATTAGGGGGGGGGGGACACTTAAGACCCCAACCCCTCTAGAACAGCCACTGGGGTTAGATGTAGGGAGTCTTTATTTTGAAATCATAAAGCTAGGTCTACAAGAAGAAAGTTTTTACCCCGTACCCCATTTTGTAAATTAGATAAGTCTCCTATAATAATGTGATAAATACATGCACGCGTGCATTCTTCAATTTAGAGTCATTAGAAACACATGTCTCTGCTTATTTGATCATAAATTTGTTTTGGTCGGATAATGTCTGGAATGGTTTCATTTTTCCCTCAATTTTGGACTTGTCCAGCTTTCTCGTGATTCTTATTTAATAAACATCATATCTTACAGTGTTATGATTTGTTCCTCTCTCTTAATCATATATAATGAGATTATTTTGACTACACAAAAGAAAATTACCTTAATTTGCATTCTAATACGAACATTATTATAAAAAATATTTAAAATATATACATGATTTGAAGTTAGTGCTTTTATAATTACCTATATCTTATATCAATATATCTATTACCGAAGTATCGGATTTATGATTATTGTAAACATTGCCCTATTAGTCATTTAGTTACCATGCAATGTATATCTTATTCTAATAAACCGAAGTGTAATTGTTCCTACTACAGTGTACTACTTCTACTTCTATTACTATACTTCTACTGCTTTATATTACTACTATAACTACTACTATTACTACTACTACTTTTACTACTATTACTACTACTACTTCTACTACTACTACTTCTACTACTACTACTTCTACTACTACTACTTCTACTACTACTACTTCTACAAACTATTAGTACAGTTTTATAGTTCCTACACCCCTCTTTATTTGTTATAATCATGTATTACCTGAAATAAACGGGATAGCTGAAGAAAATACGAATATCTATTAGACAAGTTTGATCTATAATTAGATTAGTTATATAATTATGACCAGATGGTTGCGTCCACGCAAAAACAAGTATAACGTGGTAACGTCTTTTTGTTTTGTTTAAGACCATTTTTGCCCAAAATTGATGATTATGTAAAATAAACATGATAGGGTAAGTGTAGGGAATTGAAAACCGTAGGGAATTGGAGATCACCAAGCTTGAACCCATCACTGTCTGTCCGTGTTGGCTCTAATATTGCTATAGCGCTATTTGTGGCCTGTAACAACACTACTGCATATCCAATTAATTTCGAAGACTACAATGTGTAACATTTTTCATGTTCATGTAAATTGTGTAAATGTGCTTAAGGGTCTCCAATTTCCCACACCTACCCTAAATAGTATCGTGGATGTCCTGATCACATTAATTAGTTTGTGATGGTTTTTCTATCTTTTCTATTTTTCTATTGTTAAAGTGCGGGTTCATAGGAAATCACAAATATGGCAAAGAGCGTATAACTAGAAACTAGTATGCTAACAGGCGGCCATCATGCAAGTTTGAGGTCAACTACATATCGGGTGATTTATAAAAATACAAATACAACTACCTCCATAACATCTGGGATATGCGAGAGATTCGCCGGAAAATGACGATGTTTTAATGACGTCACAATATGAACCAACCCTGCCCAAGCAGACGACATACCATAAAGCATGAACATAATTTCAATGCTTTTATTTCTAAAATTATAATGAGTTTAGTGTATATAAATGTGATGGAATTTTACACCATTCAAAAAGGGATATGACCTCCATTCTCATGACTAAATTCTTTTGTTTCTAAATACACAGGATAAGGGTTAATGAACAATCAAAGAAACCACACTTTCAAATAAAAAAACCTCCGGAATTATATTATGAACGGCAGTTGTTCCCTCTTGAAACGCCAACATGCCGCGGTTAATGCAGCTGAAAATACAACGGCATCTTATTTTGTTTACAAGTGACGGATTCCTTTGTTTTATCCTTGCATTTTTCATCTAAAGAATACCATGTACGAGGTTAAGAGTGAGGCAATAGATTAAGCATTTTGCCTTAGGTCAATGAAGTAAGAGAAATAACTGAAGAAAAGATGACAAAATAGGCACTGAAATTGTGTGAGATGTCATGGGACATCGTCTGTTTGTGCACATCATGTTTAACATGTGACGTCATATCTCAGCAGCGACCGGAGAGCTTTTCAGGTGCTATGTCGAAGCTGTATCTAAGCGTTTTTTAATTGTTTATTATCATTACTTTGAATGTTTCCAAGCATTGGCTTTTGATCACCTTGGCCAATCAAAGTGTCACCTTTGCAATAATAATAATAATAATCAATGAACTTTCTCTTTAACGCATTTCGTTTGTGTGAATCACATCATTGATTTATGGTGTGTTTATAGTATTCATATCCATCCTCATAATTATTTGCTTCATAGTTCTCATAATGTAGAATGATATGAAGCTTTTCATATTGAATGAATTACATCATTCTTTATCAGTTTAAACAAATGTTGAAGTTATTAATTTGCACAAAATGTATGTTTTAAAATTATAATCAGAAATCAATATGAATGCAGGGCACAGTTGTAATACATGCAGTTGAACAAATTCAAATAACCAGCCCATCTATTTTGCCATATATTTGTTTTTTGGCAAAACCTGCAAAAAATATGAAATGATTATGCAACCTGCTAAAAGTATCAAACCGCCCACAATAATGCCCGTTAATTCGCTATGGTGCATTCCCCCAAACAACAACTAAAAATTTCCGATTGACTGTGCGTTATATGCCTCCCCTTTCCCCGCCAAAACAGTGCATTCAATCGAATTATCCACGGCTTAAGAAGCTACAAGAAGCATTTAAGTATAAAAGTATTCATTAAATGTATTAGGAAAGACAAAAGGAGGATTGAGGCGAGGTTTAAAATATCGACTGTGGATATAGCGTTTGGATGTGGCTTCCTAGATTTTCTGAGCTTGTGAAACGGGGACGTTCGTAAGGCGTGCGATTAATTACTATATTGGGGTGATTAAACTGCGACTATTAACTAATTATCGGGTGGACACTATTAGCTGACAGCTGACGGGACCAACCCAGCCGAGTAATACAAGGTGACGTATGAAAGGAGAGAGAACAGGAGAGAGGGGAGGGGTTGGATGGTCGTTCCTGTACCTAAGTATGGATGGGTGTTGGAACACTGCTTGGCCACTACAGGTGTGCTGTTGGTTTCCAGTACAAACCATTGTTTATACAACTGTTAACACCTGAAGTAAACAGATGTAAACTGAAGATGAAGAAGACGAAGAAGAAGAAGAAGAAAAGGAAGAAGGAAAAAAAGCAGAAAAGAAGAAGAAGAAGACGAAGAAGAAGAAGGAGAAAAGGAGGAAGAATCGGTATAGCAAAACTAACATTTATGTACCATTCTTTCTTTTGCTTCCTCAAATATTCAACATAATCATCCAGCGATCTATACACATTTAGTGACAATGGCGATTGATTTCTATAATTTTGTGACAATTATTATCTTTTTCTTTAAAAAAATGACAACAACCATCACTATAATTATGCTCGGTCCCATTCTAAGAAAGAAAAAAAAAAGCTCTCCTTAATAAAAATGTAAACCAAATTTCAATTTGGAGATTACAGCTGCGTGTTACAGTGTGTGTGGGTTTGTTATCTTTGTTTTTGCTTAATATATGAATCTAGATTTTGCTTGTTTATTCGTTGATTTGTCTTTATCTGTGTGTATTTTTGTTCTTGTTGTTGTTGCTTTTTTGTTGGGGGCGTTCATATATACGTTGTTCATTTCCTCAAATGCAAAATCATTACAATCATACGGATCAAAATGATAATTTCCCGTAAAACGCACAAACCTGCCTAGTCACACGCACAAAGGCAAACGGATATACACATACATGCTTCTTTATGACAATGAAACTTTTCTTGTTAATAACTTAAATCGTTGAGTTAATGTTTAGATCTCATTTCTTTTAATTTACAGGTACATTGTACGTCTACTACGGCGGAGTAACCGAAACTAAACTCCAAACACGGGTGGCTAACGTTGCGCCAACTGCCTCGGATATGGCACTTTAATCCGTCATTGTAAACGAGTACTTCCGGTGCAACTGTCACACCGAGTGTCGACTCACCTACCAAAGAGGGAATGGTATTTTTAAACCAACTAAACCCATCCCGAGTTTGTTCGCGCGATCGCCGTCCTCAAGTTTCTACAAGCCTCCTTTCAAGACGAAACTGATTAGTTTATTTCCATCGCCAATGATATTTACTGGCTCAGGCTGAATAAAGAATATTTAGGAAGACCCACATACGACAAACGCTCTATCAGTGTGAAGAGTCGCGTCTGAGTAGAAAGGAGAATTCTTTTCTCGCCAAAACCGAAATTAATTCCTTCGAAACATTAAAAGTTAGCACATTAATTGGCATCACGGGATACCGAGAGAACTGAATATGAAAACACCTAATAACAAGCCAACCAGGCACTTCCTTTCTCTTCCACCTATCACGTGACACACCCTATCTCACTCTCTCGCTCTACATTATGTTTTAGTATTATTCACTCTCGTCGTCCCTCTATCTCTGTTCATATTTTGTATTCTTGGGCTCTTGGTCTCTTTCTCTCGTCCTCTTTCCATCTCTCTTTTTTTTAAAATCTCCACTCCCTCATCTACTACCTCTTGTTCTGTGTCCGTCTTCTATGTCACTCTTTTATTATCTCTCTCTCTCTCTCCTCTTCTCTCCACCTCTCTAGCTTTTCATTACTTAACAGTCCTCACTCTTTCCGTCTCCTCTTTTCTCTCCTTTGTCCATTTGTCAGCCCTCCTCTTTTCTTTTGTTTCCCTACGAAAATTTCGCCACACCCAAGGAATGATTTGACGTCATAAACACAACGTTTGATCACATTTCACACACTCGCACAGTCTGCACGCACACATACTCACCCTGACCCGTCAATATGCAAATAACAAAGAGTGTCGCCAACTAGTATTTGGTGACGTCAAAATGTTGTTTGGGGAAACTTTGTGTCTATTTCGACTTGATTCTGATCCAAAAGATTTGGGGGTAGAATTTAGAAACAAGTATTTATAACATTTTAATATTAACGACGGATCCAGGATTTTGTTTGAATAAGAAATAGGTCACAATGTATAAAAAAAAGAAAGTCATTATTTGACACAGAAATTTTAAAAGGGCTCTTTTATTTGTGTATAAAAGATATGATACTTAGGTCTTAAAGGGGGCGCGACCCGATTGTGCCCTTTAATCCGTCGATGTAAAGTTACATAATACTTTTTAAAAAAATCTTCAAATAATTTGAATATTTTAGAGATGAAATTTTCACATAGTAATTATTAATATTAATAAACCGCATACTCACTAAAAAAAGAGTAAAGGCTTCAACATATCTAAGTCCTACACAAGTTAAGACAAGCAACACCATCAGCAATTACTTAAGGCAGATCACACTAAGAGGCGGCGCGCCCGGGGGGGGGGGGG
>BEXV01000480.1:20745-31207 GCA_003118195.1 Hemicentrotus pulcherrimus | reverse complement strand
GGGGGGGGGGGGAGACAGATCAGAATCAGATTTAAAAGAATAAAATTGGTAGCCTTGTGATTCATGTTCATTTTTCTTCTTTTTATCTACCTACATGAAACCTTTCCAGTTTCCATCGATCTGGAGTGTTCCCAATAGCAAAGAAGATAAAAGATGCTATGTGAAAATGTTCTTCTCCTAAGACATGCTGGTCAACTCTAAAGAATCCTTATCAAATATTTGACCTGAAATTGTTAAGAACAGTTGAGAGGCTTCTTGAATGCCATTTAATCATTTATTGATGCAAAATAGGACCATTGTTGACAAGTTCGAAAACTGAAAAGTAGCATAAGTGTCTGCTTTTACAGTGTATAATTGTAACATTTTCTAAGGCATGCATTGTTACCATATATTCACCTATTCTTTCCCTTCCATTCTTTGTCTCTTTACCAGACCCTGCTGAAGATCAGTTCCAAATGGACATCTGAGACTGAGGACCAACATGCAACGAAACAACTGTTCGAGAAGGCTAGTTAAGACAAAAAAGAAGGAATGTGTACTGCTGGTAAAAAAAATAAGACATAAGATACTGAGCTGTTTATTTCACCGCTGCAGTTCTACTTGTTATGTTTACTTAATTAGTTCCTGATAGAGACAAAAATATATGAATATAATCAAAATATAAAATGAAAATCCTGTCCTATTTTTCAGGTCAAATTGAGACTTGTGTATTGTCAAACAAATCATACCCAGGAATTCCTTGTTTCGTCCAGTGGGTGTTTTCGAAACATATTTCCTGAAGATTTTTTTGAAAAGGCTGCCCTCCTGAAATCCCAAGTAAATATTGCATAAATATTATTTCAAGAGAACAAGGGGCAAGATTCTTGAATAATGCAGCATGAAGTGGACTTATGATAAGTTTTGAACTTTACTAGTCACTAAAGGCCTATTTCTCTCTGTCGATGCAAATGTATAAGTATATTTACCACACAGATTTTAGGTGCAATACATTTTTTACAAATAAAGTCATTCATTTTTTGTTCTGTTCAAATATCTTTTCATTTGTAAGCCTTACATTGTCATCCTTTCTCCATAGGCTTAACAGTGTTGATATTTTCAGCTCATTTGAGCTCAAATATCTCTCTTGTACTATCATTGCTTGAAATGTGCAGAAATGAGGTGCACTAAGGTGACTAGACCAGGCAAACGTAAGAGTGACTACACTCCGACTTTGAACTATGCTACAAAAATAATCGTATTTACTTGATCACCTCATCATATTGTTGAATAATGTGTCTGCAATACATGCATGATTATGAAAGGTAAAAATGGTAACACATCCAAATAGATAAGGTTAGAGGGAGATGAGGCATTGAATTATACATGCATGTAGATTCCTATTAAAGTGAAGTTGGAGAAATCAGGGCCTCTCTGAGCATACATTTTCAGAAATTTGTTTGTATGAGCAGCCTTCCATTTACATGTATATCAATCACACCCAACTCTGACATACGGTACACGGTAGTCATATTGAGTGGTTACTACGTATTGCGAGGTCCCACCTTTTTTAGGCAGCTCTTTCTCTCAGTATAGTATTTCATTTGATGATGTATTCTTCATTGTGAGATCATTACCTGTCAATGTCACCTTGACATCGTAGAAAAATAGCCCCATCGTTTACCTTGAATTTCGCCATCTTTCATTTTATTCTTTTCTCCCCAGTATCGTTAGATTTTCATAGTTGGGCAATATTGATTTTTTTTCTTCATTTTTATGGGGAGAGATTTAGGTTTTAGAATGTTCCATCACCACGGCATTTTTTCCATTGGATGGCATATGATTCTTAAGGGAACTTGTGGCTAAACTATATTACCTCAATAGATTGTACATAGGAATTGGTATCCTTTCTTGCACTTTTAATTCTCCCGTTGAGTTTGTACATATAGTTAGGCCCGAAAGTTGACATACACCTGGTAGAAAAGCAAGACAAACTTTCACTCGTTCCTGCCTGCTTTTCACGTCGGGAAGACGGACCAGTTTCATCTCTGTTTTATTGGATGTAGTATGTACATCCTTTATCACTGTGAGACATTTAAACATGGGACTTCCAGGTGAATGTTAACTTTCGGGCCCAACTACATATATTTGTGTGGTTATTGCAGCTTCATCATTTACATGTACAAACTGCAAAAACACATCTTAACATGAAATTCATGTAACAATAATACTTCTTACAAAAATTGGTCATTCTAGAAGCATTCCTCTTTCTTACACTCAAACAGACTTTTTGTACAACTCAAGATGTCTTGTTTTGTGTAGAAGACTACCTTAAAACCATCCCTTTATCAAAAGAAGAAACGGTGCTCTATTCCGACGCAATAAATTGGGATGGAGGTTAGGGCATTTTCTCCTCATTTTCGAGGGAGTAAAATCAAATGTCATTGATCATATTGAAATAGCAGCAGTGTAGAGAAAGACTGCTAATCATATATTTGAGATACTTGTGCTATCTAATCTATATAATTATGCTGAAACATAAATTAACCCTTCTGTTGCCTAAGAGGAGTTGTCAACTTGGACAATCTTTCCACTTTGGTAAGAAAATTATGACATAGGAATTTCCTATTTTTGCAAATTTTTGCATTAACAATAGTATAATACATATGTGTGTCCATGGTCCATGTACTGTTGACCTCTTCAGGAAAAATTCTAAATGTCTAGAAATATCACTTTAAGCAATGTACGCATGTACTTTAAGATACAGATTATTATATCTGTGGATTCTGTGATGCAACTGGAAGTATAAAGCTCTTCTCTATACTCCTTTGCATTCCGGTTCGCTTTAAAAAAGTAGAGAAAAGAATGCAGGCTACAGACAGTTTACATCATCAGGGGGTGTTTCACAAAGATCCTAAGTAGAACTTAACTCTAAGTTGGACTTAAAAATTATAGACAAATTATGGACAGCCATTGGAGTCTTAAAATGAAATATATTAAAAAGCAGAAATTCAAGTATTTCAGACCTTTTATAAATTCCTTGATGATAGAAAATATGAATGATTTGAATAAACAATTAACGCCTTTCAAAATAACTTTTACAAAATATTTTCAAAGATGCTAATGGCCTTCCATAATTTTTAAGTCCAACTTAGAGTTAAGTTCGACTTGGATCTTTGTGAAACACCCCCCTGAGCATCAAGCCTGACAGATTCATGTCACCCCTTCATCAGATTTTAAATCATGTCTGGAGAAAAAAAGAAAAAATGAAGTGATAGCCTGATCTTGTATGTGCGAATACTGTAACGTTCTTTCAGAGTTCTGTAGAAAGTTCTTTCAGTGAAATATTTGTTTATTTGGGGCAAGAGGGTTTGTAGTATTTTGAATAGTTATGTGGATGCTGTTCAAAATTGTCTTTTTAATCTCATTACTAGTACATGTACATGTATCACGTTCATGTGATTTTGGGTCCAAGCCTTTGCGTTTTTGATATTTTGGTCAAATGATTCTGTCATAAAAGAGTTTAAAGGAGATAGAGAATATTTTATGAAGGCTTTTGCTGTACTGGTACTTACACAAATTCCATGTTTTTTTTCTTCATGTGATGTAACCTGGGGAATAATATGATTGTGGGTTCGAGTCATTACAGCAACTGATGCCAGTTTGAATAAAATGTTCTGAGATTATTAAGTTACTGCCTATGGTAATCCTCTTTGGTCAGCCTTCCTTTTTGCCTTATTGTTTAACGGTTCCAAATATTTACTTCTGTTCCAATTTGTATTGTCTCTTCATCTGACGTTTACTAGGAGAATGTTTAAAGGAACCTATTGACTTTATGCTTCCTATTAACAATGTACTGTATAGGCCCTTGTTTCATAAAGAGTTGCACTTGATCCAAAATCGATCGCAAGTCCTCCAATCGATGGAATATTCATAGCATATATTCGTATTGATTGGAGATGCGATCGATATCCAATCAACTTTTTTAAACATGGCCATGATTATGTACATGTACAAAGATGTCCTTTTAACCAGTCCTGTCCTCTGCAGAGAGACACATTTGGTAACTTTTTCCTTTCCAAGTGAAACTTGGGGGCATTCTGATGCAGAATGAAAGAAGGGGGTTTTAGGACTGGGGATGATAAAATAGGTTCATCTTGGGTAACCATTGTTCAACCACCTTCTTTAAAAGATCCTTTGCAATTTATTTTTAATATAAAGAGAACTTTATGGATTCATTCATGAGCTGTATGGAAAGATTTATGATAATGACAATGTGATATTTTGTGTTTCTGAACCTCATAAAGGCCATGTATGGCGTTCCTTCTTATAGAAAGGAAAATAAAATGACTACTTGTGGATATTTGTTATTTTAAATGGATGCGATTTCTTGTGTTCTTGATTTGTGGGTATGATAACTCTTTTTTGCATTGTGATCCATATATTTAATGAGGATACAGTCAAACCTGTCTATAGGGACCACCCAAGGGAAACACAACAAGTGGCCTTTGTAGACAGGTCCCTTTAGTACATGATTCAATGAGAAACATTTTCAAGGGAAACAACAAATGTGGCCTTTGTAGACAGGTGGTCTTTGTAGACAGGTGGTCACTAAGGCAGGTTTGACTGTAATAATCATACAAAATACACTGTTGCTCATAAAGATGGAATAACTTTTCTTAACCTCCTTTCATGATATGACTGTCAAATTTTTTTTTTCTTGAAAGGTAGTATTCTCAAAACTTTATTGATCAATCTTTCTTTGACTCTTAAAATTGATCAATAGAGTTCTGAGAATATACATGAATACATTTTATCTATCAAGAATGCATCATATTGTCACAATCATTTAATAAAAAGAGCTACGGAAAAATTGTTCCAAATTTATGAGCAACAGTGTATGTTCTATCTTTTATGGAGCTTTGGTAGCTATTTTCTTTGTGTGAAAGCAGCAAATGAGACAAACAGACCAATTGTTTCAAAACAATTAAATCTGCCAAATGATATGAACAATTTAAAAAATTAAACTCAAAGCAGTTCAGTGTCACCTTTTAGTGACCGCTGTTCTTTATAATATATTTTAATTCAGAATTCTATAAATTACACACTGTACATTGGCAGAAAGAATACAAATCAGAAAATTCAGTCTATTCCTAATGCAGTATATTGTGCTTTTTTATGAATAAGAACAATTTAATTGTGTGTAACCATTACATTCTCTAAACTGTTCTCTTTCTTTCTTTATTTGTCTCTCAGAATCATGAAATTTATAATCACTTTTCTTGTGTACAAACTGGCAATTTCTTTTTGAACTTCTAGAAACCCGAAAGGGACATTTATTTTTCTTAATGAGACCATGTAGTAGGTCCATGATGAGACGGTGATAAAATCATCATATTTTATTTTGTATGAGTATTGTCATGCTTATCCACCAGAAATGTACTTGATAGATAACCATTTACAATACTAGAGTAGCATTCCATAGAGAGTCTTTTATATTCAAGAAAGAATAGATATTGAAAAAGAGGATATATTTTTGATAAGTCTGTACATAAAGCACATAGATTTACATATCACTTTGCCTCCTGAGATAACGGTACACTTTTGTCAGTACCGGTATACAGATTTAACGTAGGCTTGTTTACTCGCAAGTCACCAGTCTCATTTTATGATGACCTCCGAATGACCTGTGAATATTTGATAATATGTGAGACTCGACTTGGTACTCTGCCACTATTATGTTTTATAAAATGCTGATGTGAATGATAAGGTTTTCTTTATCTGACTATCAATCACTCCTGACAGTTGTGTACTTGTTTGTCATCCATTGGATAACCCAGAAACCTTTATGCAAAGTATCTGTTCTCCGTTAGGATTTTGTTGTTGATGTTGCATGGTGTTATGTCATGTACAAACACATTTCCATGCTTGCCCTAGGCAAAGAAAATGTACCAGTAGACATTTTGCAAACGGTTTGAAATAGAACTTGCCCAATTGGGCTAATATTCTTATGTGCAATTTATGTCCTTTTATGTATATTATTTTGTATTTTCACAAATACTAAAAAATTGATTTTATCACAAATGAATACAAAAAAGGGTAGTTGGCTCATCCTTCCTTGCCCTTCCTCTCTCTGTCTCTCTTTCATCTTTCATATATTTCTTTTCCCTCTCTTCTCCCAACCCAACTTTGCCTCCTCCTTCCCCTTCTCTTTATCTCCTCCCTCCCCCCCTCTCTCTCTCTCTCTGTCATCCTATCTCTTCCCCTTCTCCGTCCTTGTTTCATCTATCATCCACCCTCTTTCTCTCTCTCTCTCTCTCTCTCTCTCTCTCTCGCTCTCTCTCTCGTTCTCTCATAGGTTTTTTTTCTTCACTTTTTTTCTCAAGTATCATCTCCAATGTAAATCCAAGTCAAATGACATCAACACCATGGTAAAGGAGAGACGACTGAAAAAATTTAGTGAAAAAAGAAGAAGACGAGTTGTCTTTATTCTGTTAGTTAAATTGAGATGAACAAGCTTAAAGCAGAACTGTGTTGAAGAATACATTCATTATGTACAACGCCTAGGAGGCCAAATATATAAAAATTTATTTCAGCCGAAAAGTACAGATAACTGTTTATATGTAGTACAACACAAGAGGTCCAATTTACATAGCAACTTACTATGAGAATAACACACTCATGAGGAAAAAAAAACAAGTACATCTAATTATTTAAACATATTTGTGGCTTACACCTAGTAAATAAGATCAATTGATCGATCTACATTGAAAAACAAGTTAGAAAAAATCTTAGAACCAGCGGGACTTGAACCTGCATCTACTGCTTGCAGGGCAGTGACTCTACCGCCAGGCCATCACTGGTCCATGGCAGTCACAATGAACTAGAAACAAATACCCAAGCTCTCCTGATTCAAGCTGACTTATCAAAATAGTTGAAATCGTTGAAATTTCTCCCAGGAAGCATTACATTTATAACAAGTACATCTAAGTTGTAAATATTTGGTAACCTTGAATTACAAAAGAAGCTATTTTATTTGCAAGTGGAATCTTGAGATTTGAAGGTATTTTGGTTGCCTTCCTTGCCTTCCAAATTTGTGATTTAGCTCCAGAGTATTATTACTAAGATCTCTTGCATTTGAGATGCAACGACACATTTGCGAAATATAATACCGGTAATAGTACATAAGCAGTAACATGTCACTATGCACTGGTATGGAATTGCATATAACAATCTTCAGCTGAAAACCTAACAAAGCTTACTTTTCAAACATTTTTGTTCAAATCAAATTTGTCAAATGTGGACAAATTGATAGAGAACAATTTAGATATTTGCATGAGTTGCATAGACTTAAAAGTTAAAACTTTCAGAACTAAACATAAGTCTAGAAGTTTTGAATTTTTGGTGTGACAAATACGGTAGACAAATTATATTTTACATAAAAATATGTCACCTGAAAAAAAAACAAGAACAAAACAAAATTTAAATGTATTTAAACAAAAGAAATTGGCCCTGCCTAACAGTTTAATCTGAGAGATTTTGAATATACATTCAACCACCGAGAAAACATAACATTTCATGTCACGTTTCTTTTCAGATAAATTCTTTTGCAAAGAGGTGCAAAATTCAGTTTAAATTGTGATTACAGTCATACATTCACACTTTAATAAATCACCCTTACTGTGGTTAAGTTACCAAATTTGTATGAAGAGTAATTCACATTTTTTGGGTCGAGTCTTTACAAGCACCGTCCATAAACACACTCATGCAAAGATGAAGTTGACAACATGTATACAAATTAAACACCTATCCTACAGATAATGTGTATATGATTACACCTATGAAATCAACTATTTTGCTCAAAATCAGTCAGACAGACATGCCGCATACATAAAACTTTTTCAAACAGAGTAACAGCTAACGGTGTCTTTATTTCATTGCTATGTAATATATGGTTGTCCATCTACAGCTGTACATATCGTCAATGTTTTACATGTAAAACATGATTGAGAACAGGATTTTTTGTTTCTTTTTTTAAAGAAATAAATTAAATTCTAGATGAAGAATAGTAACTTTTTGTAGCATCTGTTGGCATTTTAGAAAGTCTTCAATATTTTCTTCTGAATTGACATATATAGGATGAAAGAAACTCATCATTGTGCCATCATTAATATATGACTTCTTGAAGAAAATACACACATGCAATCAACCTCAACATTTCAAATGTAACAAGAAAATAGTACTGAAAAAAACAAACATTCAATATTAGTACCAATACAATGCTAAATAAGTGTTAAAAGTTTGATTGCCTCATGATGTACTTTTGTTTGAGATAATCAGAAATTACTTACTCCTTTGTTCATAGCTGAAAACCAAAAGAAGCTTACAGATTAAAGGATTGCTGAAAAAGGAAAACCAAGGTTTGTTGGTAATCATTAAAAAAAAAAAAATTGTACATCCTTGCAAACCTCATTTTCTCTCATTTCTTATCACACCAAAACCCTTAACAAGAAGCCATGCATGACTGATTTCTTACAGTTAAAGTAGAAGTGTCAGAAATACAATTGTCCAAAATGAGCAAATTGGCTGATACGATTGATTCATTATGCTTCTTCTTTTTTTTTAAAGGAAGGGAAATGATCTGGAAATATTTATCATTGGCAGAACACAACATTTAAAAGCTCATCATCTCGTTATCATTACCGGTATCTCTTCCATATGGCACCATAATCATGATGAAAGGATAATGCATGGACTGAGCAGCTACATTATGTAATGGGTAATGCAAAATGGCATTTGTTCAACTACCCCATGTCATTTTCACCAACAAAATGGCATGTGCCAAACCACATGCAAAATATGCTACCTGCTCACTCGGGCATGATTCTTCCATGATGACTCTGGTCTCATATGAAAGAAGAGAACACGGTATGAGCCTTTCGTTGATGTTTAAAAACAATTAATTCCACATCATTTACCATCTTTTCAAAACCATAAGTTAACAGCCATCCCCATATTTTGGAAATTCAATTTTTTTTTAATTTGAAAATAATCATGAGGGACTTCTTGATCATGAGCTCGGCCTCAGAAAGAAGACAAATTAAGCTTTCAAATCATATAAATTAAGGAAACGAGGAAATGATTTGAAATTATAGATTTATTTACCTGTGCAATTGGGTTTCCGTTTTTTTCTGGGACACTGTGAATAATACATGTACTGGTACACATAAAGAACCTCAAATAGGCCTATATACCAATGCCATCTTTAAAACAATATCACATTAAAGACATTCTACACAAGTTTAAACTACATTTTAAAAAGTAGCATCATTTCATTTCCTATTTCACAGCAATCAAGACTACCCTGTTTTACAAAGTATGCAAGAAGGTGTGCTTCATTTATAATTTCAAGATGGAAAAATAAAATGTTTTTTTTCAGAAGAAGAATAATATTTAAATGCTTCAGGTGAAGATATTTTTTTGTGATACCAAGTCATCACTTCAGTCTGGTGGTTTATCCTTCAATATAACAAACTTTTAGAAATAAATCTTTTCATGTACATGTATATGGCACTAAAAGGAATCTCTTTGATAAATACATGTATGAATAAAACCTATGAGTCTATGACCACAATATATATGGTGCTCTAAACAGGGGCATAGTGCACAAGAATCCGGATTTTTGTAACAAGTACTCCCAGAATTGTTTATGGTGCACATACTGTAGGTTGTGAGAAACATACAGCAAAACTAAATGTTTTTTTGTTTCAAATCAGATGCTGTGATTTTTATGTTGCTACTACTAGATTTGCTCTGTGGTCAATTTTCGATACTCACAAAATTCTGAACTTCGACCTTTGACCAAATACTATAGCTACATACCCCTAAACCTCACTGACAACCCAAATCACTAACCTTACTTAACCCTATATATCATTTTTGTAATTAAATCTAGAGCAAATGTCTTCAAAGCATTTGTTAGATCACTGAAGAAGATTATCAAAATATTTGAAGAAATCTAGTCAGAATATTTCTGTGTAAAACTTGATGCAACACAAATGAATTCTGCTAATGAATCAGTAAACAAACAAATTTCACCCATTTTACAGAGGTGATAATCAAAATGGGTAGACTGTGTGTGTAAAATTTATGTTCCATACTCAAGATATCAGTAAAATTTCCTTGATCATACCTGCTTAGACTGGTTGGAGTTTGACCTTAGTCCACCCTCCCCCACCCCCTTGTATTTGAATACAAAAGCATTTCCTTATGAAAGACAATGAGGTTCTGAAGAAAAATACACTTTGGTGAAGATCTTTGCTTGAGTCTAGGCATAATCTCAGTTGAGATTAGAGTTCCTCATTCCATTTCCCACCCTGGGAGATCCGGTGGCGAAGTTCTTTCATGGTATGGTGGATCTGAGAAAGCAATGCACAGAATAAAGAATAATTCTGACCTCATTTTCTATTAAAATTTACTGTCTCAT
>BEXV01000479.1:187996-207236 GCA_003118195.1 Hemicentrotus pulcherrimus | reverse complement strand
TTACGTAAGGAACAAGATGTTATAATTAGTTTTTAAAAATCTAAATTCATTATTTCGTAAAACAAAATAAGTAATTAAACTGTAATTGGGTTGAAAATGGAACTGCATAAAAATGACTTAAAATAAGAATTCAAACTAAATAGTCTATAAAAGACTCTAAGCCTTTTTATAACATTAATAAATCAGTAAAATTATCACTCTCATTTTCTCTTTCTATCTCCTTTTCCATTTGTCTTGGTCACTCACCCTCTATCTCCCCTCTCTTTCACACTTGCTCTAATAACATTGATATTTTTCATTAAAGATGGCTATAGAGTTGATACCCTGAAATAAAGACACACAACTTAACGTTTAAGATGAAAACGTTTTCTGATTTATTATGTATCATTAATTAACAAACCCTTACATACCATTGAAATGGATCTCTATTGATAAATTTACCAACCTAGGTCCACCTGGGAGAGTTTTATACCAATTTTTTTTTTAAAGAAACATAAATAATTATGATTTTAAAAAATCATATTTTGTTGGAAATTAAGCTTGCTTAGAAACGAATGTGAATTTAATGATAGGGCTAACTTAAAGATTCATATATCTCTCTTAATTATCGTAAAACCAGCACCATTGTGTGAGCTGAAAAGCAACTCGGATAGATTTTGCCCATCGGATGAAAAATTCAGAAAGTTCAGATGGTTAAAAGCAAAATGAAGAATAACATTACACTAGGACACAGCATAGTGTTTTAATCCACACATTGAAGCAAAAGCTTACGGTAGATCTGAAACTGAAGTTACTAGAAATGAAATGGCAATTACAGACCGAGGGAAAGCTCACTCTGAATGTAAAATTAAGAATACTGAACAAAAGAAGAAAATCAGATTTTCATTTGGTAAATTCTTCTGGATGAATCACCGCAATACTTTCAGAAATAGATAACTCCGGAGTGATATATGTACTTCCTTTTGTCAAATGTAGCTTAATCATCTATCTTAAGATGGAGCTCTCCTTTTCAAAACCAAAGAAGACAATCTTTTCTTCATTTATACTTTGTTTCACTCACTTATCTATTTCTAAATTTATCAAACCTAGCATTTTAGTAAGATATTTATATTTTTCTTCCCAAACTCCACCACAATTCACTTACTATACAAAATAACTTGTCAAATCACAGCGGGACGACGCAAGACTTGAAGGGGAAGTGCCGAGAAGAAATCTGTTGATTTTCCCCATCAACAACTGCAAAGACGTTTGGTACAGACAAAATAATGCCATTGTATAAAATAAAAAAAGAAGAGAAATACATGAGCACAGCAAAAGCATCAGCAAATATTATATAAAACACAAAAGGTCCAAGACAGCTGTACATAAGGTAAACCAGAACTCTGTGACAGACTTGCAAACAAGACAAACATATTGGTATGTCTGTCTTTTCTTTGTAAGGGATACAATCTCTCCTGCTCAGAAGCATAAGGGCATTAACCAAGAGCATTTAACATAGAGGTAATGCCCTTCTGGGACACAATCTCTCCTACTTAGAAGCATAAGGGCATTAACCAAGAGCGTTTAACATAGAGGTAATGCCCTTCTGGGACACAATCTCTCCTGGTGAGAAGCATAAGGGCATTAACCAAGAGCATTTAACACAGAGGTAATGCCCTTCTGGCTCTCATCAGATGATGTTTCATAATCGTAGGACTAGCATAGAACTGGCTTTATATATGACAGCACAACTTATAGCAAATAGCTTTACTTTATGAATTGTTCCAATGAAACTAAGTATTCCTAGGCTTTATTGCACTGATCCATGAGTGACAATTTTGTATGAGCTTCTAACAGAGGCGGTCTAGCATGCACTCGGGTTTGAACTTGCAAGAGACACAGCTTATTAGAAAACAGCCATATCTCTGAGCAAAAACACTCAGAATGTCATAAGTTCACTGAATAACCCACAACCATGATGATCCCTGTCATTTGTCATACTCATGGAAAGCCATACAGGAAGGGGGGAATCCACACTCCCCCTGTCAAGCTCTTTTTTCTTCCAGTGTCTGTACAAAGGTAGCAACTTTTCCCTAGTGGATGCAATGTTCATACAGAAATTGCACAGTCACATCGAGGATCAACTTAGAAACAAATTGTACATATACAACATGGGGGTCTATATATGATTTCCCAACACAAGGCACCTTATGACTATTGTACTGACTATTGTATTGGCATCTGCTGATTTCTCTTGTCTCCATTTGAAAGGATAAGCACAGAATCATCTACACAGAGGCTCATCATAACTTTGTTTTATATTTTTCAGAAAGCAAGAATTGAGGTGAAAACATGGGGAAAAGTCATTGACACAATTTGGGCAAAATAAAATTCTAGCTATAGGTCTAATCAAGAACTGCAAGCAACGATCTGAAGAAAGAAAAGAAAGATAATAAAATTTCACAATACATACATACACAAGGCACATTATTTTTTCCACTTCCAAGGTGGGGAACATAAAAGTGAAAATTACAACAAAAACATATACTTGGTAAAACAATCATTCTTGTTGTTATGTAACAATGAAAGATTTTGAAGTCACAATTATCTAAAAAAAAAACATCTTTTATAATTAGTATGTTACATATTAATACCAACAACCACATTCAGTGAATGAATACTTGATTTGTTTCGATCCAAATCTAGTGCATGTCTGGAACATACTGCTAAGTTCACAAGTCATTTCCAGCCTCCTTTGTACATGTACATTTGCCAATCAGGAATATGACATTCTAAAGTGAGATGTACCAGTCCTCAATCTACCCCTTTTCCTTCGGGTATTTTCCAGCTGTGACCATTATCTCCCTTGTCAACTTGCATTTGTCTTTTTCCTTTATCTCTCTCTCTCTCTCTCAAACTAACAGTGTGAAATGCCTATTAACTCTAGAATTCTCTTAATTTAAGGTCATATACATTATTTTCAGTACCTGACTGACTGTGGCTGTTCTTAAGATCATACATTAGTTGGCAATAAAAGTTGTGAGAAAGCCCTAAATTCTTCCATGCTTCTTTGGATCTCTCCACATAAAAGGTATAACTAAAACTTGATACCATTCTTACTCTACATATTAAGTAGTGACAACATGAAATCAATATACACAGCTAATAAATATATCACATTTAAATATCTTAATAAACCCTACTTTGTCGCAGTCCGGTAAAAACGCACTGCTACAGAAATATACCAGTGTCTATGCTTTTTCTATTTCTTATTTACAAGTAATAACTCACATTTCATGTTTTATCTACCGGTATGTATAAACACAGCATGAAAAAAAAAAATCTCTCAAAAACTGCATTGTGTGAGTCTCTTAAAAGGTAATTAATATATAAAGAATCAATTAACATGTATTCATTCAACTGCAGTCAGTTTATAACATTATATGCACAGTCCAAACTCAAAATGTGATCGCATCCCTCCGGTCACATACCTATTCTATGTAAATATGATCATTCTTGTCACGACAACTGCCTTCCTACTATAATACAGCAACCCACTCTGTTCCCACTCACATCCAATGCACGTTTGCTCGCTCACAGAAATGCCCGACTGGATTATTAATCATACTTTGCATATCATGCTGTTGCGTTTTGTATCAATCTAGATGCAAACACAAGGCATAACCTTGTTTGAAATACCATTTTATTGTGATTAATTTCCTTTCTTGTATTTTCATGGCAGTCAAGTCTTGAAAATAATAATATCGTTTGTAAACGGAAAGATATGTGACCAGTGACTTAAAGAGGTACACTCACTCATGCCAGTGAGGACCATAATACCAGAAACTTTGGCACACATGAAACTGCATTCATGACAATTCACTACTGGTCTAAATCTGCAAGTTTCATGTCGCAACATAATTGAATCACTTCACCAGCGTTCTGCAAATCACAATGTTTCTTGCCACCAATGGCCATCATTAACAATACCTAAATATCTCATGTTGCCAAGGTCTCTGGTGGTTTCACAGTATATATATTCTAACTCACTATCAAAATGAAAAGGAAATCATTTAATTTCTACATAAATTTGTTGCTGCTTTCTTTCTTATCTCAGACAAACAAGATTACTTGCATCCATACGACAGTGCCCATCATTTGCATTGGGAGAGCACCCCTCGTGGGCTGTTGTACAAAAAGGTTACGCAGGTTCAAGGATCCCTTGCTGAAGACCCTACTTCTTCTTTGCCTGTCCTTTGGGAGGGGTGCCAGGTCTGCCGGAGTTGATGCCGGCATACTGGTACTTGGCCTTCTTCTCTGATGGTTTCAGGATCTACGATTACGAATCACAATGGGGGTAACATTAATGATACTGCAAGAGGCTCAGGAAAATGAGATTTTTATGTCAGCTATAAATACTGAGTGACTAATTTAACTGTATTTCAGGAGAAATTAGATTAAAGTAATCCCACATTGGTTATCAAGCAGTAGATGTTTGTTTGTTATTTAAGCAACATACATTTTAACCAAACTTAGAAACAGTCTGTGGATTTATACATTTACTACAATAAATATTCTGTGACATAAACTTGTAATCTTAGGTAGTAAATGTGTCTGAATCTGTGAAATTCTGAATAGCTCAAGAACAAATATAGATACAATTAGACTTTTAAAAGTATATACCGTAATAATGGCAATGAAAACCTGTGGTGTGGCCATTAAATTGAATTGAACAATTTACTTTAAAAAATATGCAAATCAAACACATAAAAATATAGCAACATAACACAAAGTAATAGAAATGGAAAGAGTTACTTGGAACTATGATCTGGAGGCTTTCCATCTTTTTGTGCTACTAACTAGCTGTTATACATTTTCTATTTGCCTAAATATTTTGCACTATAAAAATACACACCCATGGGGAAGAAGAGGGAGAGAGGGAGGGCTTACCTGAAATGAGCACATGAGCGTTTCATCCACACTCATCATTCCTCCTGCATTGTCAAACTCTCCACAGTAGTTGGGGGCCGAGAACAGCGTGACCAGCTGACGCTTGGCAAAGAACTCTTACCCGTCTTCAACGACCTGAGAATGATAAAGCACCAAGAAATACGTGAACTGAGATGTGTGTTCTGATTCATGACTTGAGTATTCATAGTGTTGGCCAGTTACATTAAAGAACACTTGATTCATTAAGTGGAAGAGGAGCTGACTTAATGTCAACTGAATAGAGTAATATAACAAATGGGTTGTTAGGACAAGGGATTCTATTAAATATCATTGAAAATTACATTCACTGAAATGCAAAGACTCAGTTTGAAAGACCCTGGGAATAAATTATTTTATGTTGATAGTACAAAAGTGTATATTGATTCTACAAATATGTAAGTTGCATTGTTTTTCTTCTTCCTAAAGTATCTTGTAAAAAAAGGGTAAAGATTAGCAAATTATCTTTGCACAATACATAATTGATAAAACGCTACAAGAAAGCCCTAAATGTTCCAAAAGTTTAAGAAATATATCAGATAATTTAGAGAAACATGATTACAATTACAGGAAGCTATGCCAGATTTCCATCTAATAAAAAACAATATGCTAATATAATGGGTACCTGGTGGGCCCTGCAGATCAAGTCTAGATCGTGTCTGTTGAGGAACTTGCCCACGATGTCGTTGCCAAATGTGAACGAGACGCCACGGTCATTCTCGCCCCACCCTGATACGTCCTTGTCAGGATCTGACCACAGCAGGTCACACATAAGTCCTATGAAGACAATATTATTTAAACCTTATTCAATAAATGTATGCAGTGTGATAGAACATTGACACCACTGTAATTCTCGCCACACCCTGATATGTCCTTGTCAGGATCTGACCACAGTAGGTCACACAAAAGACCTACGAAGACAAAAGGATTTTAAATACATTTACATGAAACATAAATGAACTGTATAGCAATACTATAAATTGAAACTAATTTGCATATACAAAAGGAAAACAATGGAGGCATTGCTAATAAGCAGACCCATAGTTTGTGAATAATTATTCGCAAACTAGGTTTGTGTGCATGTATTCAAATTGACTTGTAATGGGCTTCTGAAAGAAGTTTGAGAAAAAAAGTGCACTTTTGAAATGTAATAAACATTCAAATCTTTCAATCATAAAATTCCATATTTTATGTTAGATAATATTATTTTTTCTTTAAAACATCTGACATGTGTTCTGGAGTCAATAACTATATCTTTATGTTTTTAGCATGGAGATCACTCATATACAACTTTCTAATAGCCATAATGAATCTCTTTTAATATTGTCTTTTACATTATACAGGGCTTGATATGATGGAAGTGTTAAATACATGTATATATTAAATTTATTTATTCAAAGTCTACCTAAATGGATGCACCTATGTGAAGAGATAATCAAATCATGAACATGGTTGAATGCATCACACATACAGGCTTTTTACACCAAGTGTTTCCAGCCCTTGGCTCTACACATGTGTACACTTCCCTAATCATTCAGCACCCAAAGTCTCTATTTTTAGGACAAAGGTTCACGCACTATTCATTAAGGAGTTCCTTGCTTTTGTAAACAGCGTTTGAGGCACCCTTCTTCCCCTTCATTGCCCGAGACAGACATTATGTAATGACTCATTACACAGACACAGGATGTGCATCATGTACCGCTGTAGAGGAACTGGGAGGTAACGACTTCAGGGAAATAGCGTTAATAAGGAAGGCTAAAACAGACTCGTTAATTCTGCACATGTTGCGTATCCCAGTCCCTAAAGGTACTGGAGTTTGAGCAGTATGCTGTACATACATGTACTAATCCCAAGATTAAAGCATAATCTAATGGATGATCTTTCTGGAAGTAAACAGATTTACTCTTCCATGAAATCTTTCCAGTGCTAATACTGTTTTCACACTGGCAATATTTTGCTTAACCCTGTACTATAGGTGGGGTTAAGGGGAGTCTTAGCCCCACCTATAGTACGGGGTTAAGCCTATTCCACTTTCTGTTCAGACTGGCTTTTACCAAAGTGGGCTAAAGTTGGCTAACCCCACCTATAGTACGGGGTTAACTAACCCTGCAAAATAGCAGGGCTAACTCAGCAATTGTGGTGCTAACTCCTGCTAACACCGCATTTGCGGTGCCAAGCAAATGAACGAGAACAGAAAAGAAAAATAGTCCGGTACTACGCAATGGAGCGTATCGCAGCTAGCCAGATGCAAAGTATGTCCAATCATAACATTAACGTGAAAACCCAAAAGAAATAGTCCAGGGTTGGGGATAGTACGGGGTTTAGCAAAACCAGTGTGAAAAGAGTATAAGTATATATCGTCCTTGTTTTCACGAAGTGACGGTAGTGAGGAAAATCGTAACGCAAAGTGAATGCAATTTTTTTTCACTACCGTCACTTCGTGAAAACAGCGACGATATGTGTATTTGTTCCAGATGGATATCCTGGGGGCGTTACATGAATATGAAAGGAAATAGTGAATATCCTGAATGACCACATGCATTCAGCCTCCCACTTGTCAGTGTAAACAGGGAATGTTCCCTCTTTCTTCTTTTTCCCTCACTCTCTCTCTCTTATAAAATGAGTGCATATATTCATAATTGAAACATGAACAGGGGGTAGATTTCCCATTTATTACCACTATTGTATTTTTGATAAAATCTAAGAAATCATAACCAAAATAATATTCATAAATGAATTTGATACCAACACCACAGGTCATCACCAATGCTATCTTGTTTCCTATCATATTTTGGACTAATCTTCAACCTACATGTACATGTACGTCTTCAAGTTACAGTCAAACCTGTCTATAGCGACCACCCAAGGGAAACACAAAAGTGGCCTTTATAGACAGGTGGTCTTTGTAGACAGGTTTCTTTAATACATAATTCAATGAGAAACCATTTTCAGGGGAAACAACAAATTTGGCCTTTGCAGACAGGTGGTCTTTGTAGACGGGTGGTCACTAAAGCAGGTTTGACTGTATTTGAGTACCTTTAAGTTAGATTTGTTAAATCCCCCAATACTTGACTCTCTCAAAGGACCACAAACTGAAAAGATTTGTGCAAAACAAGTGAGGATCATCCTATTGTTAAAACGACAATGGGAAGAAATGCTCTATTAATCGTGCATGTCCAATCAACATTTTTCTAGTGTTAAACATTTTAACCCACTAGTAAGCAAAAACACATTATTACAAGGACAAAAACTTGAAAGAGTGTTTCCCATCGAGTATAACAATCATGTAAGTTTGGTGTTTACATGTTACACTTGGCGTCAACCTTGAACACTTTCATATTATACTTTGGGTTTATTAAAACTAATACAAAATAATGGAAAAGCTACTATAAGCCGTAAGCTTTCATGAATTTAAGAGTGGTTTACTTATGAGATATTCTCATACTGCAAAATGATTGAATTACAACATTGAATTATCACAATTCAAGAACTTTTCTTGCTGAAAATGGGGCATCATTAACAATTTATGAAAGTTTCTGGTACTACACATTAAAGTCTGCATAAGTCAAATCTGATGGGACCACAACAAAATAGTTTGACTTGCGCAGAATTCGACTTAGGAAGTGTGAATGACACATGTTTTTTAATAGTTCGGTAAACAACAAAAAGTGGCTTCCCTAAGGGAAAATTTGAATTTTAAATGGCATTTGTATGAAGTCTATCCGAGAATTATGATGCGCATAGGTGTCGATCAGGTTTATTTAAGTGCACATCGTATCAAAAGAGTGTCATTTTAAATCTGCTACATTACCTGTTTCTGGGACATCGGTTGGTCTCATTATTCTCCTGATCTGCTCCATACACTGAAGGTCAGGTGACAGACCTGCAAAATATCAGAACAACTCACATACAGTATTCTTATTGACACTGGTCATAAAGAATTAGGTAATACATGCCGGACAAGATATGAAACTAACCAACGTGATAAAATCAGTAAATAAAGCTGTCAAGCACTATGACATTTGGAATGATCAATGATCAATCAGAGATAACTGAAATTATGATTAGGCTCAAATGCTGATTGATATTGGCTTGGCGTGCCATTTTTCTAGAGCAAAAAAAACCTGACAATAATAACAACAAAATAAACAACAAACAACAACAAAATCTCCATGAATAAACGACAGCACCTGTACTGACAACTATTATAAATATGCACCCCTGAATGTTTTTAACAGAAATATGATGTAATGTCAATACTGTGAATCATCATCATCAAGACATCAACTACAGTAAAGTTTTGTAATGGCAGTTCCCCCGGGGAGGTGTAAAAAATGACATTTCTGAACAGGGCTTTAGAAGCTTTTCTCAGGAATAAGCAAAACTTTGGATATGAACAAACCTCCATGACAGCAGAAGATTTTCTCATCAACGATGGCAGCTACCGGCAAGCAGTTGAAGCAATCTGTAAATGTTTTCCAGATTTTGATGTTGTACCGCCTCTTACCTAAAATATAAAATATGAAAGTAAAAATAAAAATAAAAAGAATAAACAGTATGATTCAGAACCTAATATTTGTGTATGTTATAAAATTACAAGGTACATATGTTATGAAAAAAAAAATACTAACATCCTGTTCCACAATTACAGGAATGTGCACATAAAGTAAAGGAAATTGCATCATGCATACATACGTGTATCCACATACACTGTATTCCAGCTAAATTCATGTTTACGGTATACCCTTGAGCAAAGGGGATAATAACCAGTATGTAGTGTACATGTCTGTGGATATAATTTTCACAAGTTACACTATAAATATGTTTCATTCTCAGTTATCTTGGGCTTTACTAACTAATGGATTATTACACTTATAATGCATAATTTATTTAGCATGAAATTCAAAATGTCCACAAATCTATCGATTGATTGATAACCATTACAATGAGGAAATGAATATAATGCCAATCATTATCAATAAATATAATGGTACATAACAAAATGCAGGATGTTCCTGTTAAAACTGTTTCCCCCTACGCACAGAGAAAATGTGTACTTTGTACCTCAAGATCAGTAATGAATGTAATCTCTTGTTTGCTTAAAAAGATTGTAGGATTGAGGGGTTACTTGGCAAGGCCAAGGTATTTGTTAATTTTGGCTGGCATGGTACCATCTCAATCACTTTCAAACTCACCACTCAGAAACTGGGACCAAATGTCCGTATTTCTGTTTGGACTCGGAGGAAAATGGATTATTCTGCCATCTTTGGTTTTTAAAATCAGCATTGTTTATTGTTATTATTATTATTAACTCGGCGCCTTCAACTGCAACTCAAAGTAAAATTGCATGAGTTTTCGGAGACGGACTTGGGATACTGCTCCCGTGGTATGGTGGTGGCAAAAAAAAACAAAAAATTATCATTAATTTTTTTTAAAAATTTAAAACAAAAACAATGGCGTCCAAATATTTGAGTATTCGCTTGTAAGCCTGGGAGTGTACTCGGGTACCTAATTACACGGTTGTGCACAGCCTTATCAGATTCCTCAAATTATCTTCATGAAAAAGAATACAGCTTTTTATGGGTGAGACCCTAATTTTTTCAATCACACTATTGGACAAAAAGTGCAACGCATTAAAGCACAACAAAACCTTTTTCAGCCTTTGTAGTTCAAATGTGGGAATTCCCTATTTCAGTGAATCAATGTAATTCTAGTATAGGTACATGTACATGTACATAATATCATGTTCACATTCTGGAATTCCTAATTCCAGCGAATCATCATAAATACGTTGAGTACATTAAACCCTGTTCACACTTACATTCATCGTAGAAGCCGTAGATTCGGTTGATGCTGGCACATTCATGGTTGCCTCTGAGGAGGAAGAAGTTCTCTGGGTACTTGATCTTGTAGGAGAGGAGAAGGCAGACTGTTTCCAGGGACTGCTTGCCTCTGTCCACGTAGTCACCCAGGAAAAGGTAGTTGGAATCGGGTGGGAAACCGCCATACTCGAATAATCTAAGTAGATCTGTGTACTGACCGTGAATGTCACCTGTGCAGATGGATGAAAATGAAAGACAACTGTGTTTAATAAGTAGTGTATGAATTATGAATATCATTTAGAACTACGTTGCAAAAAAATTAAATGTGTCGTTGGATGAATTAATATTTTTGTTAAAGTTTGTAACCCTTCACAACATTGCATAATCAGCAACAGTAGTACTTGTACATGTAGTTTCTACGGAAATAACTATTTTATCATCACATGTTAAAGTGTTCATTTAAAATATAAAGAAATTTACATTATGGTCAAATATTGAATATATTTTTGTGAAAAAAGAAACACAGAACTACAAAATGTAAATTGACACTGTACCTGCTTGGCTGTACATGTCGGCCTACTGCATATGGTAAACTAAAGATACAATTATTTACAATATTACACAAACAGCAAAAATATGATAAGTTGTGCAATGTATCAATATGTATTACCAATCTTGCCATACATTGTACATGTACATGAAGGTCAAGTTTTGCATGTACAGTACTTCGCTACAAATGCTTAAAAACTTGTGCCTTTTCATATTTGTTGAACTAACTTGAAGATTATCTCTAGTAGGTTATGTCAGACATTTGTCTTTTATAAGAAAGATGCTTGTCTTTGAACAAGCAAGATATTTGTCCATCAAGCAGAATGAAACTGACTTGGGGACTACACTGTACGCCGACAAGATTTTTACAAATTTTGTACGTAGCTGACTGTTGCAGTTACATTGTCTGTATAGCCTGTATGGGCCTACAATAGCTGACAATAGTATGTACATGTACCGGTACATGTACGTATGTGTGTACACTGTACATCAAAATATGGGATAGCGTGAAAGGGCACAAGTAATCACAGCAATGGACTGTTTGTGGTTTCTTGTCAGCTCAATTATTTCTAGCATCTCAATACCAGAGAATACACTGTACATGTACATGTACAATGTACATGAACTTCTTATGCAGGCACTGAAGGTATTGCATTTGACCTGCATGTGAACCAGATATGAAATATGAAAGTTACATGAACAATGTACATTTACATTTACGTACATGTAGGCCTAAATCCTCTGTCTATCACGCCTTTATGGCCTACAAAACTACAAAGTAAATACATTTGAAAATATCAATTTAAAGCATCATTGCAATGGGTGCCGGTACATACAATGTATAACAATGAAAATTTCTTGTTTTCATTGTCACTTTCCAGGAAAAGTCAGTTAACATTATGAATGACCGACAATTCCTAATAACATTGTAAATATAACAAAGCTAAAAAATTGTCAGGTAAAAAAAGAAAGAAAGAAAAATACATGTAGGGAGAGGAAGGGAGGGAGAAAGAGAGCTTTTTAATTGGAGACAGAGGAGAATAAAAGGCTGATATGTCCCCTTTGACCTCAACTGGGGATTACTTTGATTACATGTACAGTACCTGTATACTGTATGACAGTCATAATACTAATGGGAATATGTGTACATCATTCTAATATCATATGTGATTTTACACGTGAAGGCATATCATGTGTTTTTTTCCCTTGCAAATTAACCAATTACCATACAAATGATGAAGTAGTAAAACAAATGTTCACCCCATTTCACCCAATGGAACTGATAATTTAATGATATCCTTGTCTAATGAATGCTTCATTAAACGTATTATTGTACTTCCTTCAGTACATGTAAACCTTCAGGTGCATCCATGCTGCAGCTGCAAAACCGATGCAATACAATGTACAAGGGTACGGGGGCAGTATACCATGCTATCCATACACCTACACAGGCGTAGATCTATGCAAACTGGCTGGCTTGATATTTGAATTGGTATGTGGCTGGTATGCTGTGTGACAGTAGGAGCCCTGGAATGCGTGCATCATCCACGGCTTCCCCAGGGTTCCACTACGTACATTTACATGTACGAATCCATCCGAAGATGAGCATGTGTAGGCCTAACTTGTTGCAGATTACATGTACACTGTACAGTACAATGTAGCCTATCGATGTGTGGATTTGTGTGAACAGGCCGAGAGATGACAGTGAGAATCTTCTGCCTTGCTGGCCTTGGGCAAGTTCTCACCAAATCTCATTAACATGATTGTATTAACATACGAATGAACACACTTGCAGACACTGAGCATGTATTTGGCCTATGCATCTTCTCACCTTTACAGTAAAAGTGTAGGCCTATATGTACATGTACATACAATGATAAATGTATAGGTTGCTGTCTGTACAATACTCTGTAAATAGATTACTGGTAATATCAGGCTCTGAGTAATGGGAGTGAGGAAAGAAGAAATAAAGGCTTCATGGTCTTTGGCAAATCCTCAAAACAATTCACAATCAAATGAAATGTACAATGTTAATTAAAGTTATTGATCAAATATGTACTGTACATGCAAGCCAACACTCTTCCAGGCATAGGCTGATATCAGTTAAAAAGGAAACAGTACATTTTACATGTTGGCTTACAAAACATCAGAAGATACAAAACAAAATTGATTGACTATCACCTGGACTGTGGTTGCAATATAACTGTTGGCAACAGATCAAACACCCTTTGTTTTTTTAGTTACTGCATGTCACCATGAAAAATGAAAAGAAATCAGTAAAATGGCTAAACAACATCCACAGCTAACTTTTTGCCTCAACTCTTAAAGATTCTTGATTGTTCTCATCTTGATTTTTTAGACAGATTTACCAAAATGAAATATGTGCATGTAATAAATTCATTAAAAACCTAAATATTATATAAACAACATAATTGCTTTTAATATGAACCCTTCCTTTCAATACATACATGTACAAGTCATGAATTCATGTTGGAAACGACTTATTTACATTGATTGAGGGCCATAATATTGACTTTGTATGATTCAGTGTTTTATTAATTTAAAATGTTAATTTCAATTAACCTTTAATTTATAATAGAATGTCTCCAAACAACTGGTTAACCACAATGACTGTCCTTGCACTTTTCACACTTTAAGGTCTTCTCTACCGAGCTGCAAGTGTTTGCATTCAGTACATACAGTACAGGCCAGTATAGCCCTGTGAGGTATAGATCTATTGACAACAACAAGACAAGACCACCCAATCAATAGCATTTGTAACCACACTGATAGAACAGCCTTGATGCACATGGACAACGCATCTCTTTAAACTTTCTATCTTATATAACATTTGGCTCATAAGTAGATCCTTTACATGAATGTGGAATATATATATGTATTTGTTCTGTTCCTCTGACCTCCTGGAAAATGTACATAATATAGGCCTACATGTACATTTGTACATTTCATTAGAATCTGATGACTGAAAGATAAATAGTGTGTACCCGGTTATTAATGTCTACAGACTACAGTGTAATTGATAATAACAATAGAATAAGTTGTTTACTAAAAGATAATAGGGATAATGAATATACCTGTAGGTACGCCAAATTTCAAGTTCATTTCTGCAAATACTGTACATGTAGTCATACATGTACATGTACATGTCCAAACTTCAAACTCCAAACTTCAAACTCCAAAGTACAATGAACTTCTGTAAATATACATGTACATGTACATTTGTACACATACACGGTACATCTATAATTCAATTACTGTTACAAAAATCTGTGTAAAAACTGATTACACTGTACGTGATTACAGTACATATGTACATGTCACAAAATTATATACCGGTATGTACTGTACAGTAAACTAATTAATACTGGTAACTACTTCTCTTTTAATGCTTGTATTTCTGGAGATTTGCAGTTTATCAAGGACAGTTTGTACATGTACTCAAGAAGAAATGTACGTAGAAAAAAAAAAGATGGAGCTCAAGTCTACATCGATATAACTTTCCCACACTTTATCAGAACAATAACATTCTTTCAATTGAAACAATAAGTTGAAGAACACCTACGCCATTCAAGCATGCAGGCTTGTCTGTCCTTTTTACAATGCTTATTTATGGACACAATATACATGCATGTCAATGACACTTACTGGAATCCCACAAACTAAAAGTAAACCAAGATCACAATTGCACATTTCCCCTCAAACCCTTCACTCAAGGATCTATTTTGCACAGGGTGGTACATGTGGGTGGATCTACTAGAAGTACAATGTACATGTACATGTACATCAACCAGCTGTAATATCCTCAAACCAGTCCATGACTCATGATAATTAACCACTTTCCTAAAATACATACGGTAGTATGCATTGTTACAAGCTACATGTACATACAATGTATATTTATGCAATGCATCACTTTAGAATACTTGATAAATTGCCCACTTGACTGACTTGAGATTGTTCACCTTCCACAATAAAAACAAGTTTATGTGATGATTTACAATTATACATCAACTTTTGATAACACTTAATGTCTTCTGAAGAATTTGTAATTTTGTATCCCCTGCTTTTAAGTTGTGTCTAAAGAGGAACAGGGGTGAAATAAATTAAATATTGGTAGATGCACAGGACACATGTTAGGCTAATATTTGCATGTTCAAAACCTGTTAATTGAGTAAAACAAAAACTTGTCTGTTAGGAGCCAGTGGGGCATCGATTCGCACATCTCTTCTTCTTCTTCTTCCTCGTTAAATGCAACTTCATACAACGAAGATTACGTACTGCAGTGTGGTGTGTCACAGTGTGCCATGTCCGAAATGTGTGTAGGCTTCAATCCAGGTGCAAAATATATATATATACAGTGATGTGCTGCCATCACAGAGAGTTAACATCCTTCCGGCTCCACATACATGTACATGTAGATGTATTTAAATTTCTAGCAAATTTACCAAATAACCAATAATTACAAACAAAATCCAAGCTATATACAGTACATACTGTATATAGTACAATGATTTGATTAAAAAATGAAATGAAATACTTACCTCATATTTTGAGAGGAGCTTCTAATTCTAATAAGATTGGTTGGCTAAGGAATATTTCTCTTGATTTGACACACAGTCCTCTTACTTCTGCTTCTGTTAGATTTACTGATTTGTATGGTCTACCTCTTGCTGCATAAGAAAAGAAAACAAGAGAGAAATATTATGAAGAAAAAAAACGGTAATAAGCCCACTCCTCATCATTTTCTACAGATACTGTGTGTAAATAGCAAGTGTTGAACACTGTACTAAAATATACTAGAAAAAAAGAAGGGAGTAGCGTAGGCAGGTAAGCCTAACATTTTGTAACTCGCTGAAATGATTAAAATCAATACAAATAAACAGGTACATGTACATATGTACATGTACTTTAAATGCATTAAACATTCGTAGTAGGTCCATGATTAAACAATCGAGCCTCCCACCAGGGTACACTGTAGGTACATGTATTTTGAAGATAAAAATTATCATGGTTTTCAAGCAATTTCAAGGGCTGATCATAATGAAAAAAGTACCGGTAAGAAACTTTGTTAAGTTAGTGAGGGGGAGGTTTTGCATTACAGTTTGTGTTTGATTGCTGATCTCACCTCAAGTAGTTTTTTTCAAGAAAATGGGCAGATGGGCATGTTTTTTGAAAGTATATGAAAAGTAGATGTATTTCAGAAATTCTTAACATTCGGCCCAACTCAAGTCAAACTTCCAGAACATCCTAAAATTGCTATGAAATGACTACAAAAGATCATTCACATAAAATACAAGCCCCTCTCCTCCCCCTTATAATAAAAAAGAGAGAGAGAGAGAAAAATATCATTTGGATTTACTACCCAATCCACAAAAAGAGAAAAAAAAATAGCCTGGAAATTGAATTAGAATAGTCATAAGTCATTACTATCGAATATCGATTTATATCACGATACCTCCACTTATCAGCAGCCGTACTTACACACGGTTATATACAGGATTGCATTGTCCTGTAAAAACGCCTAGAATTCAACCAACTGAGCTTTATTGTTGACCTTGGACTAATGGTAGTTACAGTGTATTCTGCATCAAGAAGGTACATTTTGTTCATTTGATCATTATTTTTAGGATCTTTTGTAGTCATTTTAGAACAATTGTGTTCTGGATGTTTGGCTTGAGTTGCAGTTGGGCAGAATCTTAAGAAATACCTGTAGCTATTTCTTTCCAATCATATCTTTTAAATATCAAGCTAATAAGTCTACCGGTAGATAAAGAGAAACTGGCGCTTGTTCAGAAACCTATCCAAAATTTGACCCGTAACCGACATGGAGATACCCTATCAAAAATGAAGTAAATATTCATTAAATTTCCAAATGAAGGTCATGAGTTAAAAGTCGTTAAGTTCATTACCTGTTTCGCATCAATTTCTTGTTATTTTTGGAGTATTTTTAGGATAAATGTTGATATTAGTAGGCCTAGACCCCTATACAATTTTTCACAGGTTTCACGGCAAACCGCTGCACAATACAAGTAGGCCTAGAGTACATACCGATGGTGGGTTGCTGGGGGGGGCGCCTGTAAAGATATGTAACGTTATGTCTCAGATCCTCTTTTACGGTAGATCTAGATAACTTCAAAACTTGAAATGTCAGTTTTAATTATTAAAGAATTCCCCCATTACCAATTAATTACAGACGATTATTTTCTGTCTACCTCAACAGTTACTCTGCATCCGCAACAAGTAGTAACAACACAACTTCAGTTCATCAGGACTAAAATAAGGCCAACAGACTGGTACTGCTAGCTACACAGTTCAGCCGCGCCGGTTTAGCCTTTGAAGTTTGAAAATGACTGCAAAACCCCTCTCATTCACACAACACTGACAATACATGCACTGCCAATGGCCAAAGGCAAATCCAATGATTAGTGAAAACGCTTCCTGGTTCGCAAAAAGCAAATGGATTTTTAGACCCATAGCCAGTTCTGGATTTACTAAAATTTCGACATGTGCAATCACACCATAAAGAATAACCGTCACCACATAATAAAAATGCAATAATAACAATACCTTCGAGGAGACGAGTGAGTATGCTGTCGATATCTAATTCCAAATCCGCCATGATTACAAACTGTGCCGGTAAGAAAAATTTATTGATCGCCGATCATGCAACCGTACCGAAATCCGCCAAGTCTGTATCGGTTTGACGTTTGTTCCCTCACGAGGAATTTCGTTTCGGCTTGTTAAGTGATAATAAAGCTGAAATGCAGTTCATAACATAGAATTTTTGATCAGAAACATATTCTGTACCGATGCAGAACACAGATAATTCCAATTATTTCCAGCAAAGAGCTCTAAAAGTTAACTTGCCCTACGATACGATAGTACAGTCAGGACCATGACGTCATTGGTATGGGAATTTCCTTATTTGGAAAGTGAGCCCCAGCAGGGTTATTTTCAGGGCATACCACTCCTACTTTACATAAAGATAAATAAAGCGGATCTTAATAAAATAGTGTGAATGTATTGAGTCATTCCGTTTAAACTCACATATCCCTGGTTATAAACTACTTGGTAGTCATGGTATTGGTACCACAATCATTACAAATAATTATCCGGATCACATATTTTTTAAACTCGTTTGGAATCTTATCTAGATATGGATGATCGGAAAGGGGTTTTCCCTAAACTATTCCCGATCCCACCCGCGGAATAGTTGTCAGAAACAAGTACGAATCATCTCCATCTCAAAGACTATAGGCCTAGTGATGCCTCTTGACTGTCTACAATTTATATGGTTTCATTTCATCACTGATACGCAATGAACTTCGCAAATCAAGAACAACAATTTGTATTTACTGTCGTCGGTATTCCTGCATCATAGGTAAACATTCTACAAGTTCAGCAAATTGTGATTACCTAAGGACAAAAATGCCTTGCTGCAATGTTAGAACCCAACTGAATAAAAAGGATGGCGGTAATAAAAGACATTTATGGGACACCAAATTTGTTTCTTGTGGTACAGACCGATAATAGGCCTACTTCCATCGTCAATTAATCAAAAATGAATGACTAGACGTAAAATTTAGTTCATTAGTTGTGGGCGTGGCAGAATAAGGTGTGCGTCAAGGAAAATTCAAGTTTTCAGTTACTAGTTAGCGTATGAATTAATAGCCAATGCTTTAAAAAATGTGATAAATTGATGACATTTGAATTGGTGGTACATGAGACCTTGGCCTATCATGTCTTTTGATGGAGGGGCATTTTTTTCTCCAGTGAATCTTAACTTGTATTGTAATCATTACCGCCTATATGCCAGTGATCCAGTATATATACAGCTAAGGAAATCCCTATTTCAGCAAGATCTTAGTTAATGGCTGGCATGC